>JAXQKN010000084.1:0-77549 GCA_037042525.1 Aspergillus sp. P7301S-1 | reverse complement strand
CTACTGCGCCGAATGGGTCCCTCGCAACTTTGGCCAGAAGCGACCGGACGGCAGTCTGACGCTGGCAGACGCGGAAGGCGAGAAGCTTCACGGCAGCTTCTTTGGCCAGAGTTCGTTTGCTCGACACACCGTCGTCAGCGGTGCGTCGGTTGTCAAGGTCCCGACCGAGACCCGCCTTGACCTCTTTTCACCCCTTGGCTGTGGTATCCAGACCGGCGCTGGTGCCATCCTCAACACGCTGGACGTGCAGCCGGGCAAGTCGGTGGCCATTTTCGGTGTTGGGTCGGTGGGTATGAGCGCGGTGTTGGCGGCCAAGTTGCGGAACGCGAAGACGATTATTGCGGTTGATCTGCAGCCTTCCCGACTGGAGCTGGCAAAGAAGCTCGGTGCCACGCATGGTATTCTGGGTTCCGATGCCGATGTCGTTGCGCAGATCCAGAAGATCTCGGGCAAAAACGGGGTCGACTACTCGGTGGACTGTGCCGGCGTTCCCCAGGTCGTCGAGAAGGCGCTGGACTGTCTGGGAACGCGGGGCAAGGGAGCGACGGTCGGTGCTCCCACTCCTGGTGTTCGTGCTGGAGTCGATGTCTTTGCCCATCTGGTCATGGGCCGTCAGTATCTGGGATGCTGCGAGGGCGACAGTGATACTCAGAAGGTACTCCACCACCTCTAGTTGCTCAATATTTAGCTAACCCAACAGTTCCTGCCCTACCTGATCGAACAACATGCAAAGGGCCAGTTTGCCCTGGAGGAAATGGTCACATACTACCCCGTCAGCGAATACGAGCGGGCGTTCAAGGAGGTCAAGGAAGGAAAGGCACTGAAAGGAGTTTTGTTGTGGAATTAGATATTAATGATAACGAGCGAATGAATTATATGACTATTTATGGTCCTTACTCACAAGGTAGACGATCAACAGGTCGCTGACTCGCTCTTTGAAGATGAGTCTGTATACTCTTCAGTGTCAGAGCACGTGACTGCCCCTCCTTATGCAACAAAACATCAACAACACAGCTCATCATCTCTTCAATTCACCTTTAGAATCATGGAAACCCTTGTCTTCCAGGGTGCCGTCGTCCATTCCACAGATCCTGACCACCTCGAGCTGCTCGACGATGCAACTCTCGTCGTGAAGGACGGTCGCATCCAGGCCCTGTACAAGACTGCCGATCAAGTCCCCGCGGACGGAATCCCGCCCCATGCCTCGATCCACCGTCTCCCTCGCGGCGACTTTCTCATCCCGGGCTTTGTCGATACCCACAATCATGCCCCTCAATGGCCCATGCGCGGCCTTGGACAAGGGCTACATATCCTCGACTGGCTTAATGAAATCACTTTTCCCATCGAGGCCCGTTTTGCCGACCCGGTCTACGCGAGGACAATCTACGAGCAGACTGTAGACGACTTTCTTCGCCAGGGAATCACAACCGCTTCGTACTACAGCTCTCGTCATGCGGATGGAACAAAGATTCTGGCTGAAATATGCCACAGAAAAGGACAGCGGGCGTTTGTCGGCAAATGCAATATGGACAGGAATGCTCCAGACTACATTCAAGAGGCCAGTGCATCGGACTCGTTGCGGGAGACAGAGGATTGCATCCAGCACATTCGGGCTCTGGACGCAGACAGTCATGACAACCATCTGGTAAAGCCCGTGGTGACGCCGAGATTTGCCATTTCTTGCACCCCGGAACTCCTCCAAGGCCTCGGGGACATTGTCAGACGCGACGATACCTTGGCTGTACAGACCCACTTCAACGAAGCTCAGCAGGAGATTGATGCCACGAGAGAGCTCTTCCCCCAGTTCAATGGGAGCGAAGCGGATTTGTACGAGCATTACGGACTTTTAACCTCCCGGTCTATCCTCGCTCACTGCACCATCATGACTGACTATGAAAAAGAGAGGATCGGTGCGCTGAAATGCGGCGTCGCTCACTGTCCTATTGCCAACATGACAGTAGGCGGGGGCTTCATGGTTGCACCAATTCGAGACTACCTCCGCCGCGACATCAAGGTCGGGCTGGGAACGGACAGCGGGGGTGGCTGGGCGTCGCAGATGCTTGCTGTGATACGGCAGACCATGATCGCTTCCAACGCACGCGAGGTCTTATCTGAAGGTAAGGACAAGGCGTTGTCATTTGAGGAAGTTTTTTACCTAGCGACATTGGGCGGGGCGAGAGTCCTCGGTCTCGAACATCGCATCGGCAATTTCACCGTTGGCAAAGAGTTCGACGCTGTCTGGGTGTCGACCACCACTGGACTGCAGTCGGCCATGACGCCGCGAGAAGACAAGGACTCTCTGAGAAGGCTGTTTGAAAAGTACATCATGACTGGTGATGATCGCAACGTTGCGCAGGTATATGTCAGGGGGCGTAGAGTAGTAACAAATCAGTAAACATAGCAGCTAATGACTGATCTGCACCACCCAATTATTCTCTTCTTCTATTCTACATCTAGGGATCTATAATGTCATGATCTATATAATATGAGGCTCGCAATTTTATTAAATTCAGCAATCAGCACAATCCAATGCTAACTCTTACAAGTAAACACGGTCAGGTGACTGTATACAGCCCCGCGCTAACTCGTCACATCTTTGTTCACGACAGCCTCACCTCCACTCTCTCCCATCCCTCTCACAATGGCCAGTGATCTGGTCGAGTCCATCATCAAATATGGCTTCGTCTCAGTGGCTGCAGCTGTCGGCCTCTACGCGACGCTTCTCGGCCTGCTCACGACAGCCACCTTCCAGTCCCATGTTGTTTACCTGCACGCGGTGCAGATGACCTGGTTCAAAGACCTCGATGTCCCGGAGACGTTTGGTTTCTTGAAGAATCAGGTCACTCCGTTCTCAATCAAGACGCCCGACCATGAAATCTTGTATGCCTGGCACATTCTCCCGATCGAGCTGTATCGCAAGAACGAGCTGGCGCTTACCGCTGAGCCCACGGGACATGTGTCTGATATCACTTCGCGACTCGCTTTCCAGCTGCTGCGGGATGACCCTGAAGCTCGCTTGGTGATTCATTTCCATGGAGCTGCGGGGACTGTTGGCTCGGGGCATCGGATTCCGAATTATCGAGCACTCTCTGCTGGGCAGCCTGGGAAAATCCACGTCTTGACATTCGACTATCGAGGATTCGGGAGGAGCACTGGATCGCCGTCAGAAGCGGGATTTCTGATTGACGCTGTCACTGTGACAGACTGGGCGATGAATGTTGCTGGTATCCCAGCGTCCAGAATTGTTCTGTTCGGTCAATCAATGGGCACCGCGGCGAGTCTCGCGGTCACCCACCACTTTGCAGCGCAATCACCGCCAACCGTCTTTGCGGGGAATGTTCTCGTTGCTCCATTTGTCAATGTTCCTACGCTTGTCTCGACATATCGCGTGGCGGGGACGATTCCGATCTTGTCGCCGCTGGCCCGATTTCCGGCACTGTTCAACCGCCTGCTTGGGTTTATCAGAGATAGATGGCCATCGCATGAGCGGATTACAGAGCTCGTTCGTTTGAACGAGGTCAATCAGGAAAGGTACCGTCTTACTATTATCCATGCGGAAGATGACTGGGACATTCCGTCGCATCATTCCCAACTTCTGTTCTGGCATGCGGTCAATGGTTCTGTGCCTGTTGGAATCACATACGACGAGCTTGAGGAGAAGAAGTTGGAGTCCCGAGTGGATCTTGGGGCAGCAGGAACAATCATGGAATGGCGGACAGACAACGGTGTTATTCGAGAGGAGCTGCTCAAGACCGGTCTACACGATGTGGTGATGGGCTATCCCATCGTGACAATGGCCGTGATGCGCCATTTTGAGGCGGCGGATCCATCATTTACACTCTAAATTGTTTATATATAGACTGATAGATACAACTCAAAGGGATATCCCATAGTCCGAGACCTCGTACGTCTCGTAGACTCCCGGATCAACCGCCCTCAATGCCGCAAAGACTTCTCCCATCATAAAGACCCGACTGATAAAGTACAACAGCGGCGATCCAATCTTGACAATAGTTATCAATCCGTCCCATCGGAGAATGACCTTTTCAAAATGCATAAACGCCAGAAGCGAAAAGATTGAAACAAACGACGAAACTCGCCACATCCACATCTCAGTAACAGTAGGAAACGCTGTATTCCAGCATGCCAGATGCAGGGCTCCAAACGAAGCCCCGAACATTGAGCAGAGAAGACGAATTATCTTGGATCTATATAGATACGGATCCCAATGTGCGACGACAATCTCCTTTGGCGCTTGACAACCCTCGATGTCGGGCCCTAGAGTCTGCTGACTTCGCATCTCTTCTTCCTTCTCGAAGACGCGTGGTGTGAGATACCAGATGCTCCAGTATGAAGCCGGGGCTTTGCCATGGTCGAACTTGTCGCTGAGCGCCATCGACTCAAACTCGTGCATCTGCTCTGGTGTCATGTCCGGTAGCTGGACTATGCTGGGTGACAGAACATCTTTTGGCTTCCGCCACCAGAAGTAGTAGGTAATGGCGAACAGTGGAATGTAGCTCAGTGTCATGCTCTCAAGCTGCGATAGTGGAAGATCATTGGCAGCACGCATGATGCACGTCGCGACAAACCACAGGACTTGGAAGAGGGTGATCAGCTTGGTTATGCTGTCTGTTTTGTTCTTGTCGTGTATTTGCTTCAACGACAACCCCCAGGATGCATGATCCTTCCAGTGGACAAGGCCCTGTTGAAGGAGCCAGGTATATTGGTTCGGCCAGATGACCCTGTTCCCATCCACGGTCTGGTACCGCAGGGCAAGCATGCTGATATAGTAGGCGTGCTCACGCTCAAACTCCCCGTATGATAATTCCGAGCACTCCTCCACCATCCGTCGACATTGGGCCCATTCCTGAAGGCCTTCCACGGCGATCAATTCGGGCGCAAGGAGAGTTTTGGCGAGCAGGGCGACTTTGTGCAGCGTCGCCAGCGTTTCGCTGCGGGAGACGCGAGGGTGTATCACCACCCACGTACAGAGAAATATCGTACTCAACGTCGTCGTTAAAAGTCCAAAGGTGCCTCGGCCGTTTGGTTCCGATTGCCATCCTACTAGATCGGGATGTGAGGACGATGGAATGGTGGTACAGTTGTCACAGGAGGAAGTCTCCATAAGTGCTCATCTGGTACATATCGTCACGGCTTTTCAAGCGACAGTATCGGTCTTGATTATATGCCATCCCAGCAACAAGTAAAGCCTTGTGTGTAGCGGCCAGTTGCCGCTGTTGGTGCCACTTCGCCGACCTGCAAGACAGCTGCATGATAAGCATGATATATTTAGCCTGTGGTTTTAGGCCTGTTAACTGAATCATGGTAGCTGCATATCGCTATTCGGCGCGTAGAAAAGAACAGTTAATTGGCGTATGCAAATAACATGATTCAGCCTGATATGCAGTTACGCGCCAGGCACTGTAGTGGCGCATAAACAAACTGTGCTGAAACAGACTCTTGTCAATGACTTGCGCTGTCTTTACTACAGCCGAGACATGAAAAGCCATGTCAGCCATATATGAAACACATTTATACAGTGCGAGAAGCCATAAGAGTGGTAGGTATCAGGTGGTGTCGGGGATCGTCGCTGACAATATATATTGAGTCAGGGCAAGGGAACGATACCACCAAGACCAATGCAAGTCTACAGTGTCAGACTTCAATGTGCGGAATGCTAGAATGCCAGAGAAACTTGTTGGAAGTGATTTGTCATTAAGGAATTAACTAGGGCCGCAGCACTATATTGTCAAAAATTGTATAGCCTCAACATTAAAGAACCATCACCACGACAATTCTTAATTTCCACAGAACAGTGGTCTTCATGTCGATATGAAATTTGCATGTTTCATTTTGCTATCATTTTGCTATCATTCTGCGCGTAGTTTGACAAATATATTTCGACGGAGCTACCATTACTCATTCTGCTCCTCCTCATCCACACTCTCCCATGCATCGTCGGAAGCACGGTCTTCATTGTCAGGCTCGTCAAATTCATCGCGGAGCATACTGAGCAGTTGCAACAGTGCTTGAGATCGGACAATCTCATCTGCGGGCGGAGGACTGTCCGCGTCCCACAAACGTGCGTCTACGGCAACAGGTTCATCGGCGATATGGATGGGTGGACTGTCAGGAGCCATGCTTAAAATACGTATGGTTTTTGTGGGAAAGATTCGCGCAGGGCCATCCTGCCGGTTAGGCGGCGCCCCGGGCTGGGCTGGAGGAGGTTGGCGGCGACCGAGCGTCTGACGGATTAGTATTAAAGCAAAACTAGGAAAAGGGACTCACCGTGTATGTGCTCATGATCGTATCATCGTAGATGGCCATGAAACTGATCGGGACTGCAAGCTGCGGCGTCGAACAAGTGAGGTAGGAATATGACGCGCGGGTGGATTGACTGAGGTTTTGGATGCGATTGTCGTCGTCAAGTGCAACAACATAAGCCCGATCATGAATCTCGAACATCACTCGGTGGTTGCGCACGGAAAGCCAGCCACCCAAGTCGAATGTCGAGCCATCTGACTCGCATTCGATGATAGCGCTGCACGCCGCAAGGCTGTCCTGGCCGTGAAGAGCTTTGCGCCAGTCTGAGCATACAAAGACGCGACCAGCGCGCGAGACACCGACAAACAAGTTCCCGTTGATCATACCAGCTCCCCATTCGTCATCACCGTGGCGGACATGAGATGGGTCGTCAGGCGGTGGAAGAGGGCCTTTGGACAGCTTCAACGGAGCCATATGGTCTTTGGTGGGATGGCCTACCGTTGAATACTGACGTAGAGGATCGCGTTGTGCGAGGCCCATTAGCCTGGCGCTTGCCGATACAGAATTACCTTTGGGAGGTTTAATGTGGTAAATGTCCGTAGCTTGCGATGGATGCAATGCTCCAAGATACTCCCCAGACTTCTTGTCATACGCATGATATCCTCGCGAGCCCATGGAGTATATCACAACATCATGACTCTGATCGAGATGGCCTACCGCATCGTTTTCAATCTGCAGATGTGTCGTCCGGACGGGTGGCCGCTGCGTCATGTCATAGACAAAACCTTGACCTTGGGTTGATACCACGCAGAGGGTCCAGTGAGAGAGCTGGAAACCTCTCGTCTGGCAATCGTGATCCAAGACCGCAATGCGACGGAACTCCCCGCGGGGTGCATCATCTACATCTGCCTGCCAGACCTCGACTGCATCACCCTCTCTATCGAACACCACCATTCCATCCTGGTATTCAAGATGCGCATACGGCCGGACAGCGTGTTCGTTATCGGTGTCGAGAGTTGAGGGAAGTCGCCAGAGCAATTGGCCAGAGTCAATATCAGTGACATTGAAGCCACCGGCGTGAGATGTGGAAACGACAAAGCGGCGCTTCAAGTCGGCGCGGAAACGCCAGACAGGGTCATTGCCGATCTGAAGGATGCGTTCGCGGCAGACAGGATGCTGACTGTCCCAATTATCGGCAAGAAGCGTCTGCTGCTTGCATAGCGCCTTGGCAGTTTTGGCATCCTCAAACCATTTCGAAAAGGTCGGACCAGGGGGAGGTGCTGTTTTGGAGAGGGCGGAATAGATAGCGTCTTGGTGGGTGAGTTCGATGAACTGGTACCAGGCCTTGGACACTGCAGTCAGAGAAGCGACGGCGGAGAGCGAGGAGAACTCCAGAACGCGCAGGACCAGCTCAGGAGGGAGGATTGCAAGCGGATCAGCAGAGGGGCTTTGCATATCGGTTGAATCCTGTCGAGTTGTGTTGAAGCTGCAGCGAGGAATGTGGGATGGCCACGTGATGACGTCACCTGACTCAGCACCGTTGAACCTCGGCTCGCCCGAAGCGGCAAGCCGTCTCCACCTGTCAAAAGCCGACTGTCAACTGTCAATATCCTTTTCAACACTCCACCAAAGTAAGGGGTATTCAGTCAGAATGTCGAAGCAGATTGTCCTCCACGAGCGCCCAAAGGCGGCCATTGATCCTTCCCTCACCTCCGGCACCTTTCGCCTCCGCTCGGTCGCCCGACCGGACAATGTCCCCGCCGATAAGCTGCTCGTCCGCGTGCACTACCTCTCCCTCGACCCGGCTATGCGCCAATGGCTGTCGGCCGCTCGCTCCTACATTGCTCCGGTCGAGATTGGGGCGGTGATGCGCGGACAAAGCATTGCCCAGGTGGTTGCTGTTGGCAGTGACCTGGGCTCAAAATTCCAGGTCGGGGACTGGGTGTCTGCCTATTCGGGATGGCAGGAGTATGCCGTGCTGGGGGTCAAGGAAGTTGAGAAAGTCATTATCCCCCCTGGCGGCCGCCCGACGGATGCTATTTCGGTTCTTGGAATGACTGGGTTGACTGCATACTTTGGCATGACGGACATCGGACAGCCTCAACCTGGAGATACTGTCGTGGTCTCTGGAGCAGCGGGGGCCACTGGCATGGTCGCCGGACAGATCGCCAAGATCAAGGGAGCAAAGCGTGTTATTGGCCTTGCTGGAAGCCCGGACAAGTGCGACTTTCTCGTCAAGGAATTGGGCTTTGACGTTGCCATCAACTACAAGGCCGCTGACTGGCGCAAACAACTGAAAGCGGCAACCCCCGACTATATCAATGTCTTCTTTGACAACGTTGGTGGTGAAATCCTCGATGCCTGTCTTGGTCGCGCTGCCCGGAACGCGCGGTTTGTCATCTGCGGTGCCATCAGTCAGTACAACAAAGCAAAGCCCCAGGGTCCTGCTGGCTACTTGAACGTTATAGTATGTCCCCGGATATCGATGTTACCAGTATGCTAACCATTTAGTCTCAACGAGTCACGATGAAAGGCTTCATTGTCTTCGACTACGCCGATCGATACGCGTCCGCCCTCAAGGAGATGTCTTCATGGCTCGCCCAAGGAAAGCTCGTTCGGAAAGAGCACATTGTCAGCGGCGGCCTGGAAGCAGCGCCCCAGGCTTTGGTGGAATTGTACAATGGCGTCAACACTGGAAAGTTGATGGTGGAAGTGGCTCCGGTCAGCAAGGAATCGAAGTTGTAGATACTGTATAGATGTACTCAGATACCCTGTATATATTATCGAGAAGGGTTTCAAAGCTCTCTCGCTGCCTCATTTAGACATTGTTTTGACTTCAAGATTGGACTATTGTAGCAGAGGAGTCAAAGCCGCACTCCGTTTGCCGCCTCGCGCACTGCCACTTGTTGCACGTCTCAAATATCTTTTAAACAGCCCACTACACACTCTCGGATGAACCTGTCTAAATGAGAGCGCCTTTCCAGACGCTCAGCCCCAAATACGCGATGTAACGTCTCCATCTGGAGGCTGGTCCACAGCGGAATCGCGGAATTGGAGAGATGCAAGATAGGCTGTTTATACGAGTCATGGTCACATTTAAGGCTTGCCTGGGCAGGCTTGGAGTAAACATACATTCTACGTCTAAATGCAGGTCTTTGAAATGGCAGCTCCAACACAGTCTGATCTTATCCATCATGTTCGCCAGGCCATTGGGAAGTATGAGCCGAGACTGAGCGAGATCAACCAGCAGGTAAGTATGGCATTTCCACCGATATGCACAGTTGATAACAAGTATAGATCTGGTCAACACCAGAGCTCGCCTTTGAAGAGCACAGCGCCCACGACCACATCTGCGCGTTCTTTGACAGACTCGCGGCGGACGGCTACAAAGTCCAACGCAAAGCATACGGCCTTGCAACGGCGCTGGAGATCACCTATACCGTGGGAACAGGCGGCCGCGTTATTTCTTTCAACGCTGAATATGATGCCCTCCCCGGAATTGGCCATGCCTGTGGACACAACCTTATTGCTACTTCGTCCATTGCCGCATACCTTGCAACAGTTGATACGATGCGCGCCCTGTACGCTGACAGGATTGGATACACAGTCCGACTGCTGGGCACACCCGCAGAAGAGGGCGGCGGTGGGAAAGAGTTTCTCATTAAAGCGGGCGCGTATAAGGGTGTAGATGCTAGCTTCATGGTCCATCCGTTTCCTCTGCTGCGCAATACCAGCCTGCTCAGCTCGAGCTTCTGCTCTGGGATGTATCTCGCCAGCGACAAGCTCTCGGTCACGTACACTGGGAAGCCTTCGCATGCGTCTGCTGCGCCATATGAAGGCGTGAATGCGCTAGATGCAGTTGTCTCGGCGTATGTTAACATCTCCATGCTCAGACAGCAGATACTGCCGACGCAGAAGATCCATGGTGTCGTTTCGCGCGGAGGCGAGCGGCCGAATGTGATCCCCGCGTCAACGACGGTTGTGTACAATATACGGTCGGAGACTGTTGCGAGTCTTAAGCCGTTGACTGAACGGGTGCTTAAATGCTTTGAAGCCGCTGCTCTTGCAACGGGATGTACGGTCGAATATAAATGGTAGGTCAATGTCGCTTGTTGATATGCAAATGCTGATTTCTTAGGGAACCGTCATACAAGGACATGAAAAACAACCAACCCATTTGTGAGCATTACGCAGCAGTCATGAACGAAATGGGCCATAGCACAATCCTCGATGCCGTGGATCAAGGGGGTGGACTCAGCGGCGGATCGACTGACATGGGCAATGTCTCGTACGAAGTGCCCGGGTTCCACGGCGGATTCTACATTCCTGCAGATGGAGTCAATCACACTCCTCAATTCACAGCTGGTGCAGGATCAGACGAAGGGTTCAAGCGGGCTTTGTATTGTGCGGCAGGAATGGCTGTTGTTGGCTGTCAGGTTTTAGGGGATGACGCATATGCTCGGGCTGTCAAGGCGGACTTTGACGCGGAATCTCAACATTAGAACTGTATTAGAACAGCACATTCAAAATTGATGTCATAGTAATCAACCTTTCGTCACACTTCTTCCTGTTAGTTGCCGCGGTGTCTTGCCGGTCTTTGCCCCACAGATACACAGCACAACCAGAAGCTCAGCTGGTGTGGAGAAACATGGAGATAAATCCGGGGAAGTGGGCCTGTCGCCTAATCGACCTACCGCGTTCATTCTTCTCCTGCTGCGTCTCCAACGCGGGGGAAGGGCCGGTTTGGTCTCATTGGCTGTTGAGGCGACGTTGGAGATGATCCTCGAGCCGGAAATCTTCCGCAATATTGGGCATAAATGGTCTGGAAGTCAGTCTCCTTCTCATCGAGTGTCAACTGCTTTGCAAATATGGGAAACGAAATTGATCTCAAGGGTGAGATTGAGGGTGGCCGGGATGTCGACCTCGGCCTCATGCTCGCGGTGGAATCAACACCGGAAGACGAACGGAGGGTTCTTCGAAAGCTGGACTGCTAGTAAGTATCCTTCAGTGGCATTGGCTCTGGCTAATAGAGACAGCTTGATTCCATTGATGGGCTTTGCCTATTTCCTTCAATTCCTGGATAAGCTCGCCATCGGCCAGGCGACGATGTTCAATCTACGAGAAGACCTGGTATGCTCATATAACCTGTATCCAGAGTCTGGCTAATAAGCAGAACCTGACTGGCACCAACTACTCCTGGACCTCGGCCATCTTCTACTTTGGCTACTTCTTCTGGAGCTGGCCAAGCTCATATATTATTGTGCGACTGCCAATTGGGAAATACCTGGCTGGCTCAGTGTGCGTGATCTCTTAATGAGAGGAAATCAGCTAACATAGACAGCTTCGTCTGGGGCGGCGTCCTGATGTGCCACGCGGCCACGACCAACTTTGCCGGCCTGATGTGTACTCGTTTCTTCCTCGGAGTCGGCGAGGCTGCAATTGCACCGGGTTTTGCATTGCTGACCGGCATGTTCTATAAGAGAAAGGAGCAGCCTATGCGGTATGTGCTTTTTAGAAACTGAGGCCCATACTGATCGTCCCAGACAATCCGCCTGGTTCTTTGGCAACTGCGTTGCTGTCCTCCTCGGAGGACTTATATCTTATGGGATTGGAAACATCAATACAACAGCTATTGAACACTGGAAGCTCCTGTTCCTGATTTTCGGGGCACTCACCTCCTCCTACGCGTTTGTCCTGTTCTTCTTCCTGCCGGATTCAGTGGAGAAGACTGTCTTCCTGACAGAGAATGAGCGAGCCATTGCAGTCCAGCGCACCTCTGAAAACAAGACGGGTATTCTTGACAATGGGAAGTTCCAGTGGTCCCAGGCTGTGCAGGCATTCAAAGACCCGCAGGTGTGGTGCTTGGTCTTGTACTCGCTGACCTCGAATCTATGCAATGGTGGCATCACAACAGTAAGTCACCCTTGTATCCAAAGACTCCAGCTAAGAGATAGTTCTCCCCCATCCTCACCGCCGGCTTTGGCTTCTCCGACCTCAAAGCCCTCCTCATGCAGATGCCCATGGGCGCAGCGCAGATCGTCTTCCTCATTTCCACCTCGATCGCGGTCACGTACATTCCACGATCCCGTGTCCTGGCCATGATCTTCAATACGCTTGTCTCTGTGCTCGGCATGCTTCTCATCTGGAAGCTGAATCCTGACAATGAAGTCGGCCGTTTGTTTGGATTGAGCATCGGCATTGTCTACGCAATCAATATGCCCATTCAGCTCAGCGTCGTCACCTCGAACGTGGCAGGCTTCTCCAAGAGGAGTGTCGTCAGCTCGTTGGTCTTTATCGCGTACTGCGTTGGCAATATTGTTGGACCACAGTTCTTTTTCTCAAGCGAGGAGCCTTCGTATCCCGTAAGTGAACTCTATCCGCTGTGACTATGACTGACAACTGTAGACTGGCATCAAGGCTTGTATGTCGGGTTTGCTGTTGGGAGTCTTTTTCCTGATTCTGTTGTATTGTTACTACAACTACGAGAACCGCCGACGAGACCGATTGTACGGGAGGCCGGAGGACAACACGACTCTGGATGAGCTGCAGGATGAAATTTCCAGTAAGACAGACACGGAGATTGAGAGCTTCCGCTATATTATTTAGGATTTAGATATATATCTATTCACCTCCTTACACTGGACAACCTGTTCTGAACCTAGATTGCCGAGACAAGGCTCCCCAGCTAGTAGTCGCCTTTGACATTCAGCCAATAGTTTGATTAGCGATGGCTATTTATAGTTTAACCTGTATATAGAGCAAGTCAAGCCGGGCTGGGCAGCGGAATCTCAGACAAGCGTTGGAGCGCTCTAATAGCCTTTGCCCCGAGTCTTGCCCTTGTTGCTCTGGCTGGGTCATCTAATCTGTCTTCTTTTCTGTTTGCTAGTGCCTGAACCCTAGTTAGCGATACAGAGGGAACAATATAGTTATATGGACCCACCCTATCATCATTAAAGCGTTGCAACATTGTGCTGAGATCGTGAGGGCCATGAAAAGCTTCAAGGCTCGAATCCAGGTATGTGTCAAACAGGTTCCACTCTTCCGTGTCCTCAGGCCCGTCACTCTCATATGGGGCGAGACCAAAAGCGAGAATGCAGTACTCGATCTCAGGCATTCCAGTGGGCTTCGGTAGATGCTCATACTTGGAGGAACCCGCCTTGGAAAGCAGGGTTAGAAGGTCTGCATGAACGCGTCTCTTCTGTTCGGATTCCTCGAAGACTCCTTCGCGTTTCTCAATCCATTTCCCATGGGTCATTTTCCATTCCCTGACCAGTTGTTCAGTTCCGCCGGGGAGCAGGTAGTTTCCGTCTAGTACACTGCTCGGGTTAAGTCCACGAAGAATCCATGTGTATCGGTTCAAGGGTCGGATTCGATCAAGGAAGTGTGTGTTGGTGAAATCGGCGAGTTTCTCGAAGCAGTGGATGTGGTAGAGGCCTGCAAAATTTAATATGATCAGCATCGTTTCTCTAGAAGAAGACAGTGACCTACTGGCTGATGATTTGTACCGAGCACCATACCCAATTGCAGGGTTCACAGCGAGACGTAGTTCGCCAGGCATGATATTCACATCGCAAGTGGGAAGTTTACAACGGGCGCCCCTCATAGAGTCCGGTGCCATTTCAATGAAGAACAACGGTTGAGTCGCCAGAGGAGAATCGGCTGGAGGGTCACTGGCATTGGGTCCAAGGCCAATGTGTTGACGAAGGCGGTTTCGTTCTATTTCCAATGCATCTTGCTCTGTGTGTGGGGATGACATGATTTTTGATATCTAAAAGCTGCTTCACGCTGGTCTTGGGTAAGGTTAATAGTAAGACTAGAAGATAGGACAAGACAATTAGAGGGGCAAAGCAGATAAGACTCAGTTGAAATAAGCGCCGAGAGCGACCGGCCTAATTATGCATCTCTAGCTCCAACAGATCAATCCTTCTAACCCCTGAAAAGGTTCATAATTGCAGCGCCTTGGTGATTCCATATGTTTAAGCCGTAAGTCTTCCTGTCTTCGGGTCAATCTCCTGACGCCCTTTGAAATCGACCTTGAGAGACTTTACACCTCCTCGAACCATATTCTGTAGCCAAACGGGGGCTCCTCGCTGCATAACACGTTAATAACAGCCATTACCACGGAGAACAACTTACCAAACCGGCGAAGAACCTGTATATCCCCGGGAGGAAGATGGTCTGACCAAGTCCACTATCAAGTATATTCACGATGGCGTCAACGACGGTGTCCATGTGCATCAGCGGCATGAGAAACCGGGGCTGATTCGTCTCTCCCTTAAAAAGAGGTGTCTTTGTAAAACTCAAGACCGCAAGCGATGTGCGAACTTTGAGCGCGTTCTGGGCTCGAAGCTCTTCGGCAAGACACTAACAAGTAAGCACTCTGGGAAGAACAGGGCGACTTGACACACCTCATGGAACGCAACCAGGCCAGCTTTTGACGCTGCGTAATCTGCAATCCCTGGCGGAGGGATATACGCACTCATCGATGCAACGTTGAAAATATGGCCGTGGTTGTTCTGGATCATGGCTGGAAGGAACTCCTTGGTGAGTAGGAAAGGGGCGACTAGATTGGTCTTCAAGGTGATGATGTTGTCGCTGTATGAACCCTCGACAACAGTCCGGCCTCGAGACAAACCAGCATTGTTGACTATCACTGTCAGCTGGAACCTGCATGTTGTCTTTCACTCACCAAGAACTGTTGGATGGCCAACTTCGAGTTTGACTTTCTCGCAAACAGACGAGATTTCCTTCTCGTCGCTGAGGTCGCATCTATAGTATACAATGTTCTTGGTTCCTAGTTCTAATTAGAATAGAGCCTCTTGGTTTAGACAGGAATCAGATACCAGGCTCATATGTCAAAGGGATAATGTCTAGCACAACAATCTGAGCCCCCATATCTGCGAGACGTTGTGCTACACCACCGCCAATGCCGCCACTCCCACCAGTAACCACCACTACCTCCTTCTTCCAGTCCCAGCTCTCATCTATAACCCGGTTGTTGTGACTTTTGGTGCTCAACCAATCGTTCAGCCACAGGACGAGACTGGTCGCTGCTATGAGTTGGGCGGGCTGTTTATATGGTGCGGCAACGCTTAACTTGGCCCCATGCACCAAGCACAAACCGGCGACTGTGACTAACGGATGAAGCAGTGTTTGCCGTAGCCATTTGACAATTGGGTCAATATAAATGCCTTCACGGGGGATGATTGCTCGTTTGGTCACCATTGTTGAAATTTGGCGTAGACTCGACCTGGGAGGACAAGGCTTATCGACTGGCTTTATGGACTTGTGAAACCAGATAATTGCCTAGCCTGCCTGAACTGGACCTTTGCAGTCTGTCTCCTAGTCTTCCGGGACATCAAGTTGCAACCGTCCGGATCTGAGCCGGAAGACACCCGGATGGCAGACAATCAGTTTGGATCGACAGCCGGAACGCTCCGGTGTAGGAGTCTATAGACATTTCCGTGTATTGGCAATGATGAGATAATAAGCACCAAGAAGTTCTGTAAACAGACATCACAAGTCAGAACCTTGAATTCTCGACAATTATTACTCTATTGGTGAAAGAGAGTTCTAATATATGTGGGGACTTTCATGCCCATACTCGGCAGCAGTTCAACATTGCTAATGATTTTCTGTGATTGTGTAGAGCGCTAATTGCTTGGATTATAGTGCAGCGTAGCGAATTGTCATATAATCTGCGTAGGAGATACCTGCTTTATATGTTTAAAATTTCTATTCTTCAGTGAAAATTCTAGCCTGGGAAATCAGTTGCTGATGTTGATAACATGTTTCAAGAGGATTCTAGCTGATTAAACAATAAAGTGTACAGTATGCTGGAAATATACAGGCGCCAGCTTAACATCAACCTGGCTGAAGTTGCGGCCATGATTTCAGGAGCACTTGAATAGTACCATGGCCCAATAGTCCCTGAACAGGCTGAAGAAGCTCTGAGAATCATGCAACTGAGTATTTGCCACTATTCCAATGCAAAACAAAGCCAAGAGTAGATTCCAGTATCTGGAGCGTCTCTTTGGCTTTAATACACCCTGCCAAGTATCAGTATCAGATTATCAGACGGGATCTTGGGCTCCAACCTTGATAGACCAGTCAGACCAGGTGGGAAACAGACTTCTCCACCAGAAGTGGCCTTGCGTCCAGGGATATGACATGGAGTTCCAGCTCTTGTCGTTAAGATACCACTATACAACCTGTCAGAAAGACAATGCCCAAAAGAGGTTCACAGCAACTTACCGACACACATCCAGCGTTCCAGACACGGTTTTTCAGCGCGTCCTGCACCCAGTACGCGTAGTCATGTTCAGCCTTGGCTGTGACCTCGACGGAGGCAGCATCGCCATCTAGAACCGGCTTGAGCACACGGAGGGCATAGTTCACGGAGCTGTTGTAACGATCAGAAGGGAACCAAAGATGGAAGCGGTGCCTACTTCTCTGCAGCCATCACGGCCGACGTATGCCCAGTCGCAGCATTTGGGCCCAGGAGCATGAAGAAATTCGGAAAGCCATTCAGCGCAGAGCAGTTATAGGCTGCTGGACCGCCGTATTTGCTCCAGTGCTGTGAGACGTTTTGGCCGTTGCGGCCGACAACGTCCATGTAGGGTATGAATTTGTTGGTCTGGAAGCCTGTTGCGAGGACAATAACATCAGCTGGGACAAAGCCCTTGTCGGTTTCGATTCCTTCAGCGGTGATCCGCTCGGTTTTGGCGTCTGTGAGCACGACCTTGTCGTCATGCAGTGATTCAAGGTAGCCGGGGTCGAAGATCCGTCTCTGGTCGGATGAGCATTTGAGTTCTAAATGAGAGAGGAGAATACCTTGCAGCCTACGTCAAAGGCTGGAATGAGCAGGTCGTGATATTTGGCCGGACTGGCTTGCCGCATGTACTGCTCTACCTGTCTGCGTCGCTTTTCCCTCAGCTTGGCCGCGCTCTTGGTCATTGGAAACAAGCGGAAATCATTCTCAGCAATCAAAAAGATGTGGAATCTGTGCAGTTTCAGGGCAAGCGGGACGTAGCGGAATATCCACTGCAGCAGCTTGGGATATGCAAAGTTTGGGACTGGAAAGATCCAGTGCTTTGATCGGACAACATGGGTGAGAGATTTCACGCTTCCATCCTTGACCAGGGCGGGCACAATCTGTGCACCAGTGCCTGGGACTATATCAGCTGTATCCAGACGTAGGAGTGTTGTTACTTACATCCATTCCCAATGACTACCACATTCTTGCCCTTGAGATCGACGCTATGGTCCCAACGGGCCGAATGGAAGATACTCCCTTTGAAGTCTGATGCCCCAGGGATTTCACACCCACGGGGCTCGACAAGTTGTCCAGTAGCTGCAAAAAGAATCTGGCACTCGTGCATAAACTCCCGCCCTGTCTTGCGGTCTCGCAGGTAAAGGAGCCATCGATTTGCGTCCTCTCTCCAGACACTGCGGACGACTTCCGTCCCAAAGGTCATCTTTGGAAGGAGGTTGTAGGTTTTGACCACATCATCCACATACTCCTTGATTTCCTTGTTGGATGGCATCAGCTTTGTCCAGTTTGGGTTCTGCGCAAAGGAAAAACTGTAAAGCGCACTGGGCACATCGCAGCCGCATCCTTCGGGGTCAGTCCGCGGTCAGATCTATTTGTGTCTCTGGCTAACCTGGATATGTATTGATGTACCAAGTACCCCCATTTGTGGGATGTCGGTCAAAGAAACGGATGTCTTCAAGGCCATACCATCTCTGCAATGTAGCCCCGAGAGCCACAGCTGACAGGCCGGCACCGACACAGGCGATCTGGCTGTAGGTTGGAACTTCGGTAGACGGGGAAGTCATCTCAGCAATGATCATAAACTCAATAAAGGTGGTATAGTAATAAGTGGATATGTCAGCTTATATGATATATTGCTACTTTCCCGGACCACCCCGTGGCTACGGAAGCACCCGAAATGGGTGACATGTGCTCAGCATCTGACCTCGGAAGACTAAGCGTAGGTGAATGAGCTTTTTGTCGAGTGATCAGTGCGTCAATTCCATCATGGAGGATTCCGAATGTCATTCTCTGGCAAGATGCCTAAGAAGGCTGGTGGAAACAGTCTTGGTGGGCAGCGGAACAGCCCGTCGGTGCTGATATATATAATCAATCTTAGCAGGATTGCATGGGATCACTGAATCACACAGCCATGGGCCTCTCGCACCTGCAGATTACCTGGGCCAGTATCACAGCCACATACAGGCCAGGAGTGATCGAATTCGGCGCCGACGTACTCGTTCAAACCGTCGGATTCATCATCCCCGCTGCGTTCTACATGCTGCTAGACGTTGTCTTCCCAAAGTTCTCGCAGCGCCACAAGATACAAGGTGCTCGCCGACAGCCGACCCGCCAGCAAATCCTACATTGTATCAGGGTTTCCCTCGTCAACCACGCTTTGTCACTGATGATGCATGCCGCGATGCTCCACATAGCGGGCTTTGATCATTCATTCATGAATTTGGACCCGACTATCCCCCCTCTGAAGACCTTTGCTGCAGACTTTGTGTTTGGGCTGCTGGCGCGAGAGGTCTTGTTCTACTATGTCCACCGTGCCCTGCATCACCCAAGCATATACGTGTATATTCACAAGATGCACCATAGATACATCACGCCAGTGTCGTTCGCAGCCGAGTATGCTCATCCGGTCGAGCACATTCTGGCTAATATCTTGCCGATTACGCTGCCCCTGTATCTGAAAGGCGCGCATGGTCTCTCTATCATGGTGTTTGTCACCTTTGAGCTCTGGGAGGCTGCGGCTGACCACAGCGGGTATGACTTTTTGAAACTGCCGCCTGCTGAGTTGCATGATTTGCACCATGAGAAGTTTCGTGTCAACTATGGGACTATTGGCTTGATGGACTGGATTCATGGAACTGATACTGTCGGGTGGGATCGACCAGGACAAGGCAAAAAGGATGGGTGATCATGCAGAAGTCTGAACTTGGCATGGTGCTTATAGTGGGCACTGAAGTGTAATGTACATTAGTTGGCTATCGGGACTATTGGTGCTTTGCTGTTGTACTGGTAACCTAATTTCATGCAAAACTATCATGGAAATTGAAGCCCGTCAGAAATCCCAAATCATCCAATCCAGGTGCCATGTTCCCTGCATATTCCTCCCAGTCGAATACTGGAAACTGGGGCAGCTCGTTCACCAGGGGATCATATTGAACATCAGGCTGAGCTGTCTGTGAGGCGTCGGTTTCTGCGCCTGTCTGGTTTTGACCGGTTGGAACTGCTCGAACATACGCAGCCTGTAGGAACTGGAGAGTGTTGGTTGCAGAGCGGCAAAATATTGACATGGATTCCAGAATATTTGTTGCCTCTTTCCAGGCCTCTCGTGCTCTGTTTAAAAGTAATTGGTCCATCATGGATGGGGCGGATATAGCCATCAGGAGGACTATTGCTGCGGTTGAGACGTCTATGCAGTTAGTATGGTACGCAGAGTGATATAAAGCGCTGCTTACAGAACCCATTGTACCACCATGCATCGGCACACTCGGTTTGATGAGTCTCTCGGACGAGATGTGTGAGATCGATGGCAGCCGTCACACACGCCTCGGCGCATTTACTGAACATGGAAGAGTATAGAGTGCTTCTCGTCTCTATGCTCTGAGACGAGTCCTGCAGTTCTGGCTCAGGTGATGAGTCCCGCTTGGAGTATAGTTGGGTGAATATCGGCCGGTAGAGGAGAAGCTGAAGGTGAAGGTATCTGTATAGAGTAAGAAAGAGTACCTGAGCAGTAACAACAAACACACCTGGCATGTAGGACATTCCTTTGCTGAGCGACTGCCGTTCTGGAATCTGGACAGGAAGACCCCCCAGAGGTCCACTTTAAGAAGGAAGGGACGTTAGCCTTGAACAATACCAGCTCTTTTTCAATTCGGAGAACAATTTCAAGGCTCTCAAGGCTCATGATCGAGGATGGCAGGGAATCCGGGCGTAGTCGACCGCGCCAGGCATGGTAGACATCAGACAGAATCATGTCCAAGATCCGATAAAGCTTGATCGCTTCGATATAGAATGCCATCAAGGACGGCTCTCTGGTCCCGTCCTGATGCCAGGTCTCTAGTCCATCCGGCATGGGAACAGGGGCGAGATGGGAGGTCATGCTTGGTCTGCCGTACGTCATGCTCAAAGTCCTACATGACTTAGCATGAAAGAATATAACCAGAGAATGAAGTCTTACATGTCCATTATTACACATCCATGCCAGGTCCGCCTGCGGATTTCCGATTCCAGCGGTGTCAACGTTGCGAGATTATCTGTTCTGTGCAGCCCTAATCCAAAGGCAGCTCTGCAGGCAATCCCAACAGAGTGCCAGCAACGGCTGGGATATGGAGAGCTCTGCAAATACAATGCCGTGATGAGCAGAGTCTGGACGACGCCAATTGTGTTGATGTCCAAGAAATCGAGCCCGATAAAGTGCTTCGACCGGAGGAAAAACGAGTTGGCGACGGACTCGGTTTCCTCTGGTGCAATGTCTGCAAACTGACAGCCCAGAGCAAAGATCAGATTCAAGGCACAGTGGAAGACAATCGACATGGGCCCGGACTCTGCCTTTGATCCAATTCCAATTTCCAGATCCGTGGGCGCGGGGACATAAGGTTCGTCTGCTCCACGCCAAAGATTTCGATAGGCCGCTTCAAAGGCGGGGCGGTGGAAAAACGGATAGAGAAGGAAGATCCTCTCGAAAAATCGGGCCACGAGGTGATCTGCAAACGCCCGCGGTGGTAGTGGAAAATCATCGATGCCATACGTGGTGGATGTGTCCTGCAGCCTGTTGTATGCGGCGTCGGCACGCGAACCAGCTGGCAGCCTCGACGGCATCCTCTGATAGGCAAAGCGCATGAGAGAAGCCATGGATGAATTGCCGTAGAACTGAAATCGGGCTGATCTCCGTCGATCTTCCCTTTCTGCCCCGGACAAGATCACCTGGCCCATACCCGTGATGTGGTCTTGATCCTCATCAAACAGCGGCGATTCATACAGATCGGTAGTATTCTCTCCAACTGAAGCATGGCTATCGGTGCACCCAGTTTCGGTGCGTGGTATTCTATGCCCCGTTGGATCCTGCTCCGGAGCGTCCAGACGGGACCGACGAGGGATGGGAGAGCTGGGCCCATTTGGCGTCGTTTCTTCCTGTCCAGCGCGTCGCCGGCTGTGTGGAGTTGAGGAATTTGGAAGGGCAGCCTTCGAACAGATATCTTCCAGTTCTTTGATTCGCTGGTGGAGGGCATAGACATATCTATCTCGCGTTAGGGTATCACTAGCTATACACAGACAGGAGGCTTACTCGTCTCTGCTGGACGACCGGGAATTCTCTGTGTTGTAAACACACTGATCGTTTCGATACGATCGTCTCACGCATGGCCCACAGATAGGTTTCGTCCCATCACAGCGGATCTTTTTCTCTCTGCACGAGTCGCAGGCCAACGCGACCTTGGGGCGTGTCTTAGCTCGAGACTTTGGAGGCCCGGCAGTTTTCGGCGGCATTGTAGAAGGCCCACTCGTCAACTAAGTGATGGACGGAGTGTCGCAACTGCAGGTCTTTTAAGCCGGGACTGTTCCGGTCGTCGCCTGTGGGGTTCAGTTGATCGCCCAATAACGAGAGGATCTTCATTAGCATTCTCCGCAGCTCGGGTCCTTCCAGCAGCTACGGAGTACCCCAACCTTGAATCCTTTATCCGAGGCTGTGTGGCTTTTGATTGATATCTCTAAACTCCCCGCATCTGTTTTGTAGGGCATTGCAAGATGGCGCCTAAACTGTCAACCCGCACAAAATTACGCTTGATTGCAACCTTTCTCTTGTGGACCTTGCCAAATGCAGTGATCAGAAGCTCTGGAGCGTTTGTCCGGGCATGGCTGAAAGGCCTCCCCGTTGGGCCCTCCATGTTGAATGGCTTGATTGGATCCCTCATGGACAACACCCATCCTCGAGATATCCAGGCCGTGCTGCCTCCTTCAGTCGAGGCATACAACGCATGGGTCTTGTCCCACAATACACCTCCTACTGTAGATGTCCTGGCGGCCGACAAGTCAACTCGTCTCTTGTGGATTGGACCAAGCAAGGCAAAGAATGTGGTTCTCTTCTTTCATGGTATGAGACGCTACTACTACTCGAAATTCACTGACTCTTCAGGTGGCGGTTATGTGATGCCTCTTTCCAAAGGGCATTTGGACTGGATGGGTCATATGAGGAGCGAGGCCCTCAATGCTGGGGTCGAGCTCAGTGTGTGTATTCTCGCATATGGTCAGTTGAAGTTTCGATTGAAGAATACTATTCCTAACCTTCTCAGATTTGATACCCGGTCATACGTACCCTAGGCAAATGTCACAGGCCATTCTCGCACTCGAACATCTCGAAGCCTCGGGATACAAACCTTCACAGGTACCAATCTGTCATCAGATTCATCAAAAAGTCTAATATCTGTTCTAGATTGTGTTTGGAGGTGACTCTGCAGGGGGCCATCTGTCTCTGAGCCTGATGGCACACCTTCATCATTTCCACCCTATGAATGACCGAACTCAGGATCTCGTCGACCGATGGGGCACCGTAAGAGGCTGTTTCCTGGTATCGCCTCTGACATCATACGACTTCAATACCCCCTCGTATCGCCGGTGGTTTAGTGCCGATGTTTTAAGTAAGAAGGTCGTGCATGAATGGGGCCTCCATCTTGTGGGGAACTCACCCTGGCAAGAGGAAATTTCCGCGGGCAAAGGCTGGGGGATGGCACTCGATGTTCCAGACAGCTGGTGGGACGGTTTCAAAGCTGTTGACCGTGTGCTGATCACCGGCGGCTACGAAGAGGTGTTCAGTGACCATGTAGAGCAGCTGGGCCAGATGCTGAAGAGAAAAACCGCCGCGAATGTGACGCTGTACATGGCGCATGAAACCCACGACGGGCCATTGCTGGACTTTATGACAGGCAGGCGTCCGAGCCAAACTACCAAGACCATTACCGACTTTGTGATATCTTGTTTAGTGAATAATTAGAAGGTGCATAGTTAGATATATTCAAGTTACAACAACCTCACAGATACAAATGAATGTCAAGAATGTCGACGTCAGATCTGGTGCTTTGCATCTTCCAACACCTGCAATCGAGCTCCTTCTTCCAATATCAAGTCCACGTGTTGTTTACTTCTCGGAGTTACCGAAACTGGGAACGGCTCGTCTGTTCTGTGGTGATTCAACCGCTTCGAATCATACGGTCCAGCCTGTGAATGTTAGCAAGGTCACTGTTGTTTTAGTCCTGGACTTACTGCTTCGTAGTTGTAGCAGAACACCAAGCGAGCAACGTTGATAAAGAGGCCACGGAATGCCAATCTATAACCAACACAGATGCGACGGCCTCCTCCAAACTGCCACAGCCCATGGGAAGCGTCCGTCTCGTATCCATCCAGCCACCTTTCGGGCTTGAACTCCTCCGGATCCTCGCACTCGTTACATACAGGGACTTCATTGATCACAAATCCCACCCCTGCTGGGAAATGGTATCCCTCAAACTCCATGTCGGACGTAAGCACATGGTCCGGAGTGAAAGCGAAGATAGGCCGCCAACGGAGAAGTTCCTTGATAAAAGCGCATATATAGGGCATTCGCTCCATATCGTTGATCCCAGGTAGACGGAAGTTGCTGCCCGTACCGCAATGAGCATCAACCTCTTCCCTGGCCTTTTGGAACTTGTCCGGATAACAAAGCGCCGCCATCGCAAAGATATTGAGCGCTTCCCTGGTGGTATCCGATCCTGCCTCGATAAGCTGCATGGCAACGTACATGGCCTCGCGATCGTCCCCAGTGAACTTTGTCTCTGGATGTAAGAGGACATCGCGGACCCATGATGGAGGTGCTGTTCCTTTCTCGACCTGCTCTCGTACTGGAATCCACCATGACTTGTAGACCTCTTCGTTCCAGCCTCCAAGTTTTTCCCAGTGCTTTCGCCATAGCTGCAAAACGCGAGGCAGCTTATCCAGCTCAGGAAACCAATCAACTAGGCTGCTGCCGATGCTTCCAACAAAATAAGTGACGACGTCTTGCAAATCGGACAGCTGGCTTCCTGACTTGACCAGCCGCTCACCCAGCGCGATACGATGGACCACGGAATTTGCATATCGATAGTGGTGGCGGTACCATCGTTCAGGCTGGAAGAGATATTCCGCAAGCATCTGAGTGCTTTCCAGCTCCTGCCACGAACCGTACTCTTTCAGGGCTGTTCCACTCAGAAGGGAGTGCATCACCCGTCGTTTCTCAGTCCACTGCAAAGGAGGAAGCAGCAAGGATCGGCTGTTGCGGCTGACGATTCCACTGGAGATGGGCATTGGGCTTCGGCCGTTTGTGAGGGAGCCGCGTTTTGCGATAATCTCAGACACCACACGCTTGGTGTTGAGCAGAATCCAAGTCTTGGACCCAAGGTGAACAGTGGTCATTTCACCATACTTTGCAAGGTCCTTGTTCTATATCTGTCAATCTTGATCTTTTACAGAGTAAATGCTCTCACCATTTGATGATCTTTGTCTTCTCGAGACCTCTGAAGGTCCAAAAGACTGCCAAAAATGGGCACTCCTCGAGGGCCCGGGGGGAGTTTCCATTTCTTGCCGGCGGGTGGTCTGCGTTTTCCAACGGGTGTAAAGACATCTTGGATGATCAGGAAGATTGTTCCTAGGAGTGCGATGATGCTGACAGCCGTTGCAAGAATTGGATGGTTGGTTGCAATGTCGGATAAATGTGAATGCACTGATGTACTCATTGTGGATGTCTGATGGTCTGGTAACCCTAAGCTCTGATATTTATATCACAAGCACATCTAAAAGACTCCCCATCCAAAGTCTACAAGCTACTCCACTGATCATCCGTGGCACGGAATGTTCCGGACTCGCCACCGGATGGCTCCGTTGACCATGACATATTGAACAGTCACCCACTTGTGCATGTTTCATTTTACAATGTTGGTAATTCTTTCAATCCCCGTTGCGCTGCTCGTTTTCTATATCTACAGGCCATCTATTCTCTCCACGATGAGCGAACACAGCCTGGACTGGCTCCAAGCAAAAGCAATCGGCTGGAGCCACAAACCTCCAGTAAACAAGATTGACACTCATCATCATTGCGTGCCTCCATTCTATGCCAAGGGTAAGTTATACGATGCCAGACTCCAGTTTTGACTAACACTATCAGCGGTTGAGGATCAAGGAGGCGACCCAAGTGGCTGGCCAACTCCCTCCTGGAGCCCGCTGGCTTCCAAGCTGCTGATGAAGCGCGTTGGGGTTCAAACTGCAGTACTTTCGATCACAGCACCTGGGGCCTGTATCCTGCCAGATCGGCCAGGACGCGCCCAGCTTGCGAGAAGATTGAATGAGTACTCGGCTGATCTGCGCGACAAAGACCCGGACAAATTCGCCTTTTTCGTCTCGTTGCCAAATATTCTCGACACCGAAGATGCCCTCGCCGAAATTGCGTATGGACTAGACACCCTCCATGCAGATGGGGTTACTCTTTTCACTCGCTACGGATCGTCCAACACCTATCTTGGCCATCCAGATGTTGAGCCCATTTGGGCCGAACTCAACAGGCGAGGCTGTGTAGTCTTTGTCCATCCAACCCATCCAGTCGATACCAATCCCGTCAATCCAAAGCTACCACAGCCAGCAATCGACTACCCCCATGAAACAACACGTACAGCCATGGACATGATCACCAACGGAACCCGTCTCAAGTATCCCGCCTGCAAAGTCATACTATCACACGCAGGGGGAGCTCTACCATATATCATCTCCCGCGTTACGACTCCGATGAAAAAAGCGCCAGACTTTGCAGTCTCGCATCGTTTGGGGACAACACACGACAAGTCAATGGAGTCGTTCCGTAGCTTCCATTTTGACTTGGCCTTGAGCTCGTCGCCGCAGGTCCTGGATATGCTGTTGAAGATGGTCCCGCATGATCACATCCTGTATGGGAGCGATTTCCCATACGCTCCGATCACCGCTTATCCAGCGTTCCTCGAGGCACTTGAGGATTATAAAATGGATACACAGTTGAGGGATATGATAAATTTCGGGAATGCGATGAAGTTGTTCCCACGGTTGTCGCAGGAAGGCGCTTTGTAGTTATTGTGATCAACTCCTGATTCAATGGTCCATGGATTACAGTTTTGTAGTTGAATTGCAATAAACAATTGCCATTCTCTCTCGAGTCTGCATATAAACATATCAAGGAATCTATTTGCATCGCATTGTAACACCTTCCCACGCCTCGAACTGAATAGCTGACCCCTCAACCCTGATCTGTCTTTGCATCGTCGACGGAGCAATCCATTCGACTTGGATTGACGCAGGGATTTCCCAAGAAACACCATCTCCTGTCCAATTCATAGCAACTAGCCACTTTTCGTTGGACTGGGCCACCCTTAAGTATGCATAGACCTGCTCATTCTCCAAGTCCACGTCCTCATAGTCGCCGTACACAAAAACGTCCTTGTGAGACTTCCGGTTCTGCAGAGCAAGCTGCCAGTACTGCCAGACAGAGAGCTCCTGGCTTGTACACTCTATCTGAGCTTGTACATTCACAGTTGTATAGTCATCATTCACTCTCATCCAGGGTGTCACATTGGCTGCCGCAAAGCCTGCATTTGGTCCGTCACTCCATTGCATCGGAGTCCGAGCGTGATCCCGGGCTTTCTTCTGGAGAAGTTCTCTTGCCTTTGCCAACTGTACCGAGCCATTGGGATACAGCCTCTTGGTTTTCCCCCAGAAGTTTATGCTTTCGACGTCTTTGTAATCCACGTCTGGATCCCACTCGGCTGAGAAATTCCGCATCCCAATCTCTTGGCCCTGGAAGATATACAAGGTCCCACCAAGAGTGGTTTGCAGAAGCGCAAGGACTTTGGCACCGCGTTCTCGGCATTCATCGCTATCATCCACATAGCGAGAAACAGAGCGAGCTTGGTCGTGGCACTCGAAGAAAACGGTGCTCCAGCCGTCCCACTCGATCATCTTCCGTTGCCAACCGGATACAATCTTTTTGAGCTCGGGCAATTTCCAGTCTCGCATACTCCATTTCGATTCGCCTTTTGTTTTCACGTCCTGGATCTCCATGTGCTCGAAAATGAAGATCATGTTCAATTCCCTGGCCGTGGATCCGACTGTTTTGATGATTTCGCTCATCTCACTCACGTACGGTGTTTCCCCGACGGTGAGTGTGTCGTACTTGGATAGAACATTGTTGTATATCCCGCGCATGAACTCGTGGAATCGTGGCCCATTGGTGTAGTAGCGCTCGCCGGGCTGGAGCTCGCTATTTGGTTCGATGACGGGGGCATCGGGGAAGGATGGATCCTTGGATATCAAATTGATGACGTCCATACGGAATCCAGACACACCTCGAGAGAGCCAGAAGTGCATAATCTGGTCTTCATTAGGCTCATCATGACCCCATCAATCTGTTCGAACTCACATCATGAACAGCGGCAACAACCTCGGGATTCTCCCAGTTCAAATCCACTTGCTCGGCGGTATGCAAAGCCAGGTAAAACTCTTGGGTTGCTTCATTCCAAATCCAAGCACTGTGCGAGTCATTCAGAATCTGTGCCCAGTTATTCGGTGGCAAGGGCTTTCCATCAGAGCTGTATCCGCGCGCTGGTTTCCAGATATACCAACTGCGCTTCGGCGAATCTTTGGATCGACTGGATTCGATGAACCATTCATGTTGGTCTGATGTGTGAGTGACCACGAGATCCATGATGAGCTTCATATCATGGTCTTTCAGGGTTTTGATCAGCGCATCAACATCCGCCAGAGTACCATGACGAGGGTCGATGGATTTGTAGTCAGATATATCATAGCCCATGTCAACCTGTGGGGACTTGTACACTGAATCATAAATCAATAACACTCTCCACTAGCACAAATGGTTGCTAGTCACTCACTAGGACTTGTCCAGACAACATCAACTCCAAGAGACTTCAAGTAAGGCACTTTCTCAATGATTCCACGCACGTCGCCCCAGCCATCTGCCACCGCAGCAGATTTACTGCTTTTGAAACTTGCTGGATAGACCTGGTAAACTATTGCCTCTTTCCACCATTTGTGGGTTGTATAATTGGATGAAAGCATTTTCGATATTTAACCTAGTCGCTTGCAAGTCAACCGAGTGTACGGAGTATTTCGAGTGATCTCCCTGAGGTGGGGTGATTTTGTCCCGTCCACCTTGGCACATTAGTGCATTTGGATATCTTACGTATAACAGAAATTATTACTTAGTCCTGCACATAATTTGTTCTATTCAATAATAGCAACTTCGACAACATTAGGACCAAGATCGTTACTTGACCACGAAATGATGATAGTTATCAGCAGCAGCAGCCTCGCATTGCTCACGGAACTTGACTAGACCTCCAAAGTATCGCACAACCCTTCGCTGTGCCTTTCCCTCTCTGTTGGTATTATACCCAGTCATCCAGGAATTAACATTCGCGGACAGTAGGCCCTTGGTGCAGTCAAAAACATGCTCTGTCCACTTTTCAACACCTTCCTGGTCAGGAACAACATATGTCTTGTTGTTGTCCCGGAGATGCTTCATGAAGCGAGTCACGTACTGGACAGCGTATTCGATTGCATGGGGGATGTTCCCCGTTCCTTGATGGGGCCCCAGGATATTGAACATGTTGGGGAAACTGGGTGCCATGAATCCGAGATAGGTGCGCGGGCCGTCCTTCCAAAGTTCTTTCAAGCTGGTGTTGTCTTCGCCGTAATAGTCGATCTCCTCGTAGGAACCCGTCAGGGCGTCAAACCCAGTGGCGTAGATTAAAATGTCTAGCTCGATGTTCTCTGTCGTAGTTTGCACGCTGCTGGAGGTTATTCGGGCAATTGGTGTCTCATTCACATCAACGAGCTTGACATTTGGTCTGTTGAAGAGTTCATAGTATCCATTTTCAAGTGGCACTCTGCGAGTCCCGAAGCCGTGTGATTTTGGCACCAGCTTGTCAGCAACTGCTGGGTCATTAACGCGGGCACGGATCTTTTTCGCCATCCACTCGCTGTATAGATCATTGGCCTCCTGGCTGGTGAAGATGTCTTTGAAGTTGCCGACCCATTTGATGAGCCCGCGCTGGTTGTAGTGGGCTTCCCAGAGCTCTTCACGCTCTTCCTTGCTCGCGTCCAGGGCATTGCGCGGATCCGGCTGGTACATGAAGCCCATTGGCGTTGACTTGCACTTGCGAATGATCTCTGGGTAGTTTGCACGGAGGGCTTTCATCTCATCGGGACCAATTGTGCTGTTTCGCAACGGTGCGGTCCAGTTGGCTGTCCGCTGAAACACAGTCAGGTGGCCGGCTGTTTTTGCAACCTCTTGAATAGTCTGGATTCCAGTGGCTCCAGTGCCGATGACGCCCACTCGTTTGCCCTCGAAGGATACGGGATGGTGTGGCCAACGGGAAGTGTGGTAGGATTCACCCTTGAAGTCGGCAACGCCAGGAATGGCAGGCAATGTCGGGGTTGTCAGTGGCCCCAAGCAGTTTATGAGAAACCTCGAGTTGAACGTCTGTCCGTTCTGATCTGTCAGGGTCCATGATCGTGTTGCAGCATCATAGCGGGCGGATTTGACTTCAGTGTTGAATTGGAAATCCGGGCGAACGTTGTGCTTGTCAACGACAAAATTAATATATCTGAGGGTGTCCTCCTGGGCAGAAAAGTGTTCCTTCCAGTCCCATTCATCCAGCACCTCCTGGGAAAAAGTGAACATGTAGGTATAACTCTCGGAATCAAACCTCGCCCCTGGATACCTATTCCAGAACCAGACGCCGCCAACTCCGGATCCTCGTTCAATGACCCGGGCTCGAAGACCCAGCTTCTTGATCGATATCAATGTATATATTCCCGCAAGGCCCGCTCCGATAATAAGCACATCGTAGTCAGGGCTTTGACTGCTTTCGAGCGGAATATCGAATGATCCCTTCAGGTCACCCATTTTGATCACTTGATAGAGGTTTGTTTGGCAAGCTGATAGGAGAATAAACTACTATGCGTGGATGGGTTTACAGGCGCTATTTATTGATATACACATGCACGCTTCGTCCTTTGCCTTTGCCCGGAGTATAACCCATCCGCCCGAATTACCAAAACTTGAACATGTTTCATGATACAATGAGTGTCGCGGGAAACATACTGGAAAGGCCGATAAACCGCCCTATGCCGACGGTAAATCCTCACACCGACGGCGTGCGGGTTTCTGATTCTTGGATATACCGACCGAAGGCTCCACCAAGTATTTGCCGGATGTGGTTGCTGTTGCGGAGTATTGCCGGCACTGCTCACCATTCAACATCAAGCATTTCAGAGTCTTTGTGCGGGGTTCGGCTTTGTATAATCAGTCTGGTACGGTGTTGCAGGCGTGATCTATTGGTACTGCTTTAGTATATAAAGTCAGAAGGCATCTTTGATCCATTATCCTGCAATACTCCCAGTGATTTACACTTTCCCTGTGAAAATGGTCGTGTCTCATGTTGTTATCCTTTCATTCAAGCCTGATATCAGTGTCGTGTCTCATGTTGTTATCCTTTCATTCAAGCCTGATATCAGTGACACTGATCGGGAGGAGGTAAGATACATCTCTGTTTACCTTCAACCCAGTATCACTAACCCGCTCTAAGGCATTAAAGAGCTTGCGGGAGATCAAAGACAAGGCTGTTCATCCCACGTCTGGAAAGCCATTGGTGAAGAACTTGACTGGCGGAAAGAACAACTCGCCCAAGAACTTTCATGTAAGAAATCCAAGCTTAATGGCAGGACTGATGTTAACTTGGGGAAAAGAAAGGCTATCAATACGCTTTCACCTGGGAGTTTGATAGCCCCGAAGACCGCGACTATTACACCTTCAAGGATCCATATCATGCGCTGATTACTCCTGTTGTTATTGATGCAGTGGAAAACATTATTGTGGTGGATTACACTCCTGATGAGTACTAAAGTGTACAATACGCTGCAATACTGTCTGGGCCAATCTCCCACTTGCACGTTCAACCACAGCAATGAAGAGCAATTACTTTAGAAAGGAAATAAAGCCCTTACATTGATATTTCTTTCTATCAATTGGTTGTAATGAATTCTGGTCTGCTGGAACTGAACCTGATTGCCCAAATATGCCCCTGTCAGCCGCTGTAGATTATACTGTTCGTTCAGCAATTATATGAGCTGTGATATAGAACTACTAAAGTGCGGTGACTTACATCTGCTTCACCGAGACAATGCAGTGGATATGGGGCAACATATGATGAGCGATACCGCTGGGACTATGTTGGATGACCATACTACCATACAATATGGCTGCAGCATTGGATGATTGTTGACTACACTGCGGAAGCGATAAGCTTTAGCTGGCTTTGAGTATAAGGTACCGAAAATGGGGTGACGTCCCAGCTTATATTTCTGATGCTTAGAGCACTATCTAAATGTAATAGCTTCATTTCCAGACAATACCTAGAGCTTCGGTTGAGAGCTCGCCTCGACCTTCGGCAACAAACGTCGCATCACCTTGCCACTCGCAGTACGGGGGATGATATCAATAAAGTAAACGCCGGCTGTTAACCATTTGTGTCTGGCAAACCTTGAGCGGATCAACTCTTCGACTTCTGCGGCCGTGACCACTCCTTGCTTTCTGACAATAAAGGCCCGAGGGTATTCACCACCGTTGCTACTTCAGTTAGCATGCGCGTCTGGAGTAACAAGGTAGAGGAGACAGAACACACATCTTTGCTCCGACAACTGCTGCATCGCTGATATCATGGTGCTGCAGAAGGGCGAGCTCAAGCTCCGCTGGAGACACCTGCAGCCCCCTGACTTTGAGAAGCTCCTATTTACCATCAGTTGTTGGATACTCCGCACAAGATGCATTTCATACCTTCATTCTGTCTACAACGTAGAAATTGCCGCGGGCATCAGCGTAGCCAATGTCGCCGGTCTTCAGCCAGCGTTCGCCCCCTTCATTCACAATCGTTGCCGCCGTTTCCTTGGGCCTTTGGTAGTAGCCCATCATGATGTTTGGGCCTGCAACCCAGATTTCACCTACAACGGAACCGGGAGGCCCGGTGCCCTCGTAATCCTCACCGTCCACCGGAACAATTTTGGCCTTGCAGTTCGCATTCAGCCAGCCAATTGAACGTCCATCAACAATGTCGTCGGGCGCGGATTGGAACAGCGAGCAGGTTGTCTCTGTGAGACCCATGCCCTGTTTAACGTTCGTTTCCTCTTTCAGATACAGCTCTTTGAATTTCCTGGCCGTTTCTGGGCTGAGTGGTGCAGAGCCGGAGATCACGTCCTCGAGGGCCTTCAAGTTGAAGCTCTGGGGGTGTGGATACTTGACCATCATGGCCATAATCACTGGAACTGTGGTCGCAAACGTGATTCGGTAGATGTCGAGGTAGCAGAGGTACTTTTGCAGGTCGAACTTGCTCATCACAAAGACCTTGGCACCGAGATGGACTGCATTCATGCACATCCAAATTTGCCCCTAGCTATAGCTTCAGTGACTGATTCTATAATTCGATGACGAGTACTTACGAAGGCGTGATACATGGGTAGTGGCGCCATCCATCGCTCGCCAGATGCGTCCAATCTTGCCCTCCTGGCTCTTCCCTTGGGGGTGTTGGCGACCAACAGACGTTTCTGCAAACATTGGACAGAGTTCGCAATAACGTTGTAGTGGGATAGCTCCACACCCTTGGGGGTGCCGGTTGTCCTGAACTCAGTGAGCCTACGATCCTCGTTGTTTCAGAGACGTACCCGCTGGAGTAGTTGATGATTGCCGCCGTCTCTTGGGCCTCCGTGATTGTCGTGATACGGTGCCACTGCCAGGCCCCAGCATCTGCAGGTGATGCCCAGAAGTCTATCCATGGACGCAGTCCATTAGGAAGGTTTGACAAAGGCTCGCCAGGGTTTACAAATAAATAGACTGAGCTGGCAGGGAACCCAATTTTCATTGCAGTCTCTAAAGCGAGACCAGCAGTGTCAGGATGAACAATCATTATCTTCGCGCCCGAGTCTTTCAATTGGTACGCCAGTTCTGCATCGCGTCAGCTCCAATCGTTCCTATTCTCGGCACCGTGGCCGGTATTTCACATACCCGTCTCCTGTGCAGATGGCGAGACAGCGGTAAAGACGCACCGTGCTGCAATGACGCCCCATAGCAGTACAGGGAAAAGGAGCTCGTTCGGAGAGAACAACAGAACCTTATCGTTTGGTCGGAGTCCAAGCCTTTGCAAGCCTAGGGCCACCTGCTTCACATACAGCTCGGCATCGGATAAGCTGAAGCATTTGCTTGGAGAGTCTGCGTCAAAGTACTGGGGTTGGCTGCGGGTTTGCTGTGTGCCTGCGGAAAAGATCCACGATTGAATGTCGGTGACGGGGATATCGACCTTGTAAGGAGACTGAATCAACTGTGGTTTGGGTGCCATGGTGAGTGAGGACGCAGAGCAAAGAATGGGATTCCGACCGCGTTCTATACTTCAAGCACTACTCCGTTCCATATAGTAAGGTCATATACTACGGTCGTATACTACGGTAATCGGCATTCTTGTGCCACGGTGTTCATGGTCCGTCCCGGTATATAGCCCTAACTAGTTTCCGCCGTTGCCCTCCGGCAATGGCCCTCCTTGTCAAACACCTGGTCTAATGCACGGCCGTTGGTGAGAATTGCACTATATTATGTCCCAAATTATGTATCCTACTTGGGTGGTTGTTCTCTAAGCCAAAGACCCCCCATCTGCAGCCCATACTGCCCCAGTCACGTACGTGCTCTCCGGGCCCAACAGGAACGAAACCACGTTGGCCAGCTCCTGGGGGTTGCCCTCGCGAGCAAATGGCCGGTAGGCACTCGGACGCTTGAGGTCTCCGAACGCGATCGTGGCCTCTCTCAGAAGCTGTGTCTTGATCGGCCCACTGGGTTTTGTTAATTACACGCACGAAAATTCATCAGCGAGTAGGATTGCCACTTACGGTAGAACAGCATTCACCCTGATCTCTCGGGATCCTCCCTCCTTGGCCGCACCCTTGGTCAGTCCAATAACGGCATGCTTGCTGATCGGATAGATGGCGCCCTTGTCGTAGCCTCGTAGCGACGCAACACTGCCCACATTCACAATGCTCGATCCATCCTCCAAGAATCCCGGTCTGAGCGCCTCAGCCACGAAGTTGAAGCTGCCTCGGACGTTGACATCCATCACAAAGTCATACTCCTCCACCGGTACATCCCACAGTTTCCGTACACCGAAGCTTTTGCCGACCACGCCCGCGATGTTAGCGACACCATGGACGTGGTGGAATCGTGACTTTGTTGCAGTCAGAAAGTCCTGCACCTGGCTGCGACTTGTGACGTCTACTTTCTGGAATAAGACCCGCGCTTTTTCCGACTCGCTCAGGGAATCAAAGGCGCTGCGTAGATTCTCCTCGTGGATGTCGCACACCCCGACAGCGGCGCCCCGAGAGAGCAGCGTTTTCACGGTCGAGAGACCGATCCCAGCAGCACCGCCGGTGATAACAAAGGCTTTGTTGGCAAGAGCAGTAGACATGGTCGAGTATTTTTAGGCAGTGGTTAGGCGAAGTGAAGGTGGTGTTTGTCCTTTGGTAGCAGTGCCACATGCCATTATCATTCTTATCACTATTGTCACAACCAGGCTATCCAGAAAGGGTCGGTTCTTTCGGCAATACCTGTCTGGTATTGTATGCCGACACCCTTGGATACCGAACAGTTTCGGTATATGTCTGGCTACGATTACTATACCAGGCCATCACTGCCAGTTAACACATTTTGAACTTCAACCGGAAAAAAAAAAAGAAACATAAACATCACAGCCATGGGAAACGGACTGCGGGAGAACACTCGATACATCACCGGGCTCGACGCCCAAGGGAACAGCATCGTGCTTGCCTCCCCAGGTCTTAAGTATCACGATCGCGGCGGCTATGCGATAACCCGGTTATACCAGCACGAGAAAATCCCAGCAGACATTCAAGACGACCGCGACTTGAGGCACTATTGGTCGGGCGAGGGATACGACAGCAGCATTGGCGAAGAGGGTGCCTCTCAATCCTTGCAACTGGTCAATCCAGGGGGTGCGAATTTCGTGCAAGGCGACATGGGCCCCTCCTCGTATTCTGTATGGCATCGGACTCTTTCCGTAGACTTTGTCACGGTCGTCGAAGGGGAGCTGGTTCTCATGCTAGGTGAGAATGATGCCAACTGCACAAAAATACACTTGAAGCAAGGAGTTAGTGGCCTGGCCCCGTGTCCCCGAACTGAGGATGGAGAATATTATCTGACTGCCACTAGGACTCGGTCATACAGAGAGGGACTCTACACAAGTGGGTGAACCCGTCAAATGAGAAACCGTCTCGGTGGGTCGCGACACTCTTGGGATGTGAGCCATTTCGAGTGGGCGCCCATACTGCTGCGCCAATCTGGGGTGCGAAAGACTAGGATATAGCTATCCTCATGCTAGGGCAGGATAGTTCTCCCCAGACATGACCAGTCTGGCAGCGTATTGAGGGAATGAATCATTATAGATAGACAGACTAGGGTACACCAGCGCCAACATTGATGTTGGATCCAAAAACAGAGCGCGAATCCTCGTTCAATAGCCAGACAATCACTCGAGCGACATCGTCAGGGTGCATTGATGTCCATCCACTGCTGAGGTAGCTCCTCTTGGCTGCATCCGAGGCAGTAAAGAACTTGTCCAGCATCGGGGTGTTTGTTACTCCTGGACAACATTAGCGGATACAATATATAAGTTCACAGGTAGAAATACATACCAGGGGAAACACAATTCACCCGAATTCCAAACGCCATGGTATCCTTGGCGACACTCTGGGTGAAATGGGCACAGCCTGCCTTGGAGGTCCGATAGGCATAAGCATCCGGATTATGCTGTAAAGAAGCCATGCTGGCCACATTGACAATGGCGCGATCTGAACCCGTGGGGAGCGCCTTCATTGCGCGGACTGCCGCCCGCGTGCAGTAGAAGACACCATTTAGGTTGACGCCCATGATCCTATCCCAGGCGCTATCTGTCTCTTCTAAGATTGCAGGACTTCCCCGTGCACCGATGGGCTGGGGGAGGCCGGCCACATTGGCGACTCCATGGAGGTCACCAAACGTAGCGATGATCTCGTCAATCCAGTTGTCTACAGACTTGGATGAGCTCACGTCCACAACCCGGCAGTGGACCTTGGTGGATGGGTTGATCCGCTTGATGGAAGCTTCGATTTCGACAAAATTCGTTGCGACAACGTCAGCAATACAGACTGCACTGGCGCCTCTGTCTGCCAGCTGATGTGCCGTGGCAGCGCCCATACCAGAGGCACCGCCGGTGATAGCAAATACTTTGGAAGAGTTCATAATGACTTGAATGATGCGCTGAATACCGGACGCAGAACTGCGATGGTAGTTAAGTACATAATGGTGTTGATTATAGAATGGCTTCGGTAAAAGGCTATCCGGATAAGGCCGGCATGTCAATCAAATTACCGGACTCCATAAAGAGACTCTAGTGCTCCTTAGGGATCCTATAAGCCTCCTCAATATGGACTGAAGCAGACCAACGAGTCCATCCACAGTATTCATCCGTCCAAACCTTCGGCATCCATCGCTGGATTCCAGTTATTGGACAGTGAGACTTGGACAGTTCATTGCATTCGATATTAAATCGATGGCAGTAGTTGTAATTCGGAATATAGTTGTCGGAATTCTATTCACACTTCAAAGGTCGTCTGCTTCAAAAGATAGGTCATGTATATATATCTCTCCATATGGGCAGCGGTCCCAAGCTACAACTTGGGCAGGATGGATGCCCAATTGTCTCCAGTCCCTTTCACAATTTCATCTTCCCAGTAATTCGGGTTGAAGGTAATCTGATTCAGTGGGTTCAAACGGTGTGCCCGATGGAAAAGGTCCTCATACACCTTGCCATCATACCGGCCGAGGGCACTATGTCCTGTTAGCCTTGCTGCAAATGGGCCTGACATCTGAGGCTTACCTGTCAAGAAGATAATCAGGAATCTTCCAGGCGTCAACTAGATTCACTGCATGGGGTCGAATTCGGGTCATCAAGTCCTGGATGCGAGCAGGCAGGGAGTTCAGCTGGCTCTGCGAGATGGCCGCAGCGCGGATAACTAGAGGATCTAATTTAGTAATTGCAGGGTCAACAGTTTGGAATGTGTAGAGCCCCCACAGTCATTTCCCTCAATTTCCAGATAATAGTATGCAAAGAGGCGATAAAGGTCAGAAAGTGCTGTTTTCGTGGTGATGGATACTCCCTCACTCAAGCCCACAGCCTCATAGAAGAACTCGATGATTAGGGCCATGGACTGAGCTGCGTTTGGTTAGCCACCTACCCTGCATTGGACTAGATTGCCATGCACCTACCATGACTGACTTTGTGAAGCTGTATCATAAGGCTGGTCCACGGTCTCTTTTTCAACACCCGGTCCACGTAGATGCCATAAACCTAGAGCCTGTTTAGTTCATGGGGGCCGTATTCACGGGGAAGCATTTACTTGGAAGCTGGCGCGACGTCGGAAGGCTTCAACGATATCGAGGTCCGAGTTGAAGATGTCATACGGCTGTAGCGTGTGCCCACCAGCTTGGGCGTCCAGCATCTCCAGGTGCGATATATCAGATCCTGGCCTCTTCGACGCCGCCTCCGTCATTCTCTTGATTAGATACGATGCAACCTGTTGCGTGATCATCCAGTTGTCGCCCTCTACTGTGACGCGCGACAGATAATCAGGAGCCAAGCGAGTGAATCCGCTGCTTCCACCATAGCCGTGACCCCCGAGTGCTCGTCGACAGGTCTCAATGCCATCCGCCACAAGATTAGTACAGAGGCTCTTCAGGCCAGAGGACATGCTGTGTATGTGGGCCAGGGGGCTAAAGTCCCCACCTTCAATCTCCTTTCGAGCACTCTGATATGTCTTCTGCATTGCTAGGCCGGTGTAGTGGAGCGCATAGGTCGCTGCCAGCAGTGGCAGGATGCGAATCTGAACAGTTGGATAGTCCAGCACTGGGAGCTCAGGGCCAGACGCATTATCCCGGTCCTTGAATTGCCGACGAATACTGGTATAGCGCACCGCGATTGTCACAGCCCGCGCCAGGGCAAGTCGCGACTGGTGAACAATAAGCGATCGGACGAAAGTCATGGTCCCATACACCACCGCTGGGGTCGCGGGTTTTGAATATGCGCCAGTGTCTGGGTTGACCTTGGAGTACCGACAGAGCAGCGCGGAGTGAGGGATTCTGGTAAGACATGTTAGCGTTGTAGCTGTGTTATACTGTATTCTGATGTGCGCACCTGAAGTTGTCGAAGAGCATGTAGGCATTGTCAATGGTGCTGTATCCGAACTTTGGGCCGATATCCCCTATCACCACGCCCTCTGGCGGCTGGTGGGTTTCCAAGTCTCGAACCTGCACAACGAACGGATGGGGCCCGTGAGAGACATATTCAACCAGCGCACCCATTCTTGCGCTGGGTTTGGGTAGTAGCAACTGGGCCACGACGATGGCGTAGTTGGCCGTGCGACCAAGCGATCCATTCCACCACTTGCTTGCCGTCAGCGTTGGACTATGCAAGATAAACTCCCTTGACTGTGGATCCCAGCGTGCTTCTAATTCTATTCCTTGCACGTTGCTCCCGTGGCCTAATTCTGTCTGCGCATAGGCACCAATGATCCTGAAGCTTTCAATCAGGGGCATCAAATGCGCCTGTTGGGCGTCGCTGGCTTGCTCGCGAATGGTAGTAACAAACATATGCATGTGCAGGAAATAGGGGGAAACATCGTCAACAAGCGTTTCTGCCAGCTTGTAGTCATTGATATCCCAGCCATGCTTATCGACAAGTCTCCTCAGTAGCTTGGCCCGAGCCAGGGCAAGTTTGAATAGGTCTGGGCGCGACAAGTTGGCTTGCTGCTTTTTATCAAAGAGTGGCTCGGCTTCAATAATTGGAAGAATGCGCGCCTGCCGTTGCAGATAGTCATCGCCAGCGAACAGTTTCTGCGACAGCTCGTCGACGGAGATGCCGGACTGGCCGCGCTCTTTGGCTAGGATGGATGGGCCACTGGGCTCCCTGGGCTTCAGTCTGTCTGTGAAATCAGCCATGTTCAACGTTTCGGCTGCCTTTGTTCTGCATGAACTGCTGCTATTTAATTTGGCTTCGGAGGAGATTGTCGGCTTTTCGGTCTATCGTCTCTGTTCTGTGGGCCGTCAAACTCCGGGCCACGGCTTACTTGCCTGAACCGTGAAGGGACATAAATCATCGAAATGTGGATAATTCATAAGACCAGGACTGAAGGTGTCGCTCCTAACGGTATTCTACCCCATGTAGACGACTCATTAGATGCCTCCCTCCGGTGGTGGGATTGTTTGACCGTGTTGGTCCAGATAGCCACCCTAATGCTAAGAAGTAGTTGTCTAGTATCTTTTAGGAATAAGTGAGTACCGGACCAGGAGGCCGGACTCACACTGTGAAGAGCCAGAGGGATCAGTGACATTCTTTCAATTACATTCTTTCCAACCCAACACTAACAACCAGACTGGAGATACACAGCCCTGTCCATAGCTATCTAACGTGTGGCCCCAACGCGGATAGAATGCGGGGAATTACCGGATACCGATTCGAAATACCGAGAAGCAGTGTGCAAAGGCATTATATGACAGCACGCCTGCAAACAACCGGGCAATTCTGCTGCCTGTTAATTCCGCGCTCTAGAAATGTCTGATCATTATCACAATTCGCCCGAGGTATAGTCCAAGTAGAGATGTACAAACAAATCTAGCTGCAGCCCGATCTCGAGCCGCTTAGGACATGTAATCTATAAACGGCACCATGCCGATTACGCTGGGACTCCTACAATACTCAACATGCTGATTAAATCCCCTAAGACAGCGATGTGATTGCGTATCCTAGGCGGCTCTGACAGAACGCCTAGCTCAAAAGTCGGGGATGGATGGGATCATGGAGTCTGAGGGGATATCCACGCCTAGATCCATCATGGGCTGGAAGTTGTGAGATTGGGCCAACAGCTCGTGCAAGGTTAGAGCATCGGCGGCCCATTGAGAGTCCGGGAACGGTATGGAAATATCATCCTTTTCTAGAATGGCGCCAATCAGGCGGCTGGTTTGGGGAGTCACGTATGGGAAGAACTTGGTCCACCGCACCTCGACGTGATTGAAGCACTCCTCCGTGCTCCGCGGCGACAGGACCTGGTCATGGGTGGACAGCCCCGGGTAAGGGTTGTCATACTGAGCCAACGGGGGCCCTGCCTGCCCGCTCGCCGGCTGTTGTTTATCCAAGATCTTTTGAATCCCCTGCGAGAACATCTTCCCCAGATATGAGAAGGGTGCCAAGTGGCGGAGCGCCGCGTGCAGGATGTGGATTTCCTCTACCGCAAGCGCTTGCAGATGTTCGATGCGGCGAGCGTTCAGCAGGGCCAATATGGCCAGGGCGATGGACCAGGTGGCCTGGGTTGTAACGAATCGGACAGAGCCCCGTGCCAGATAGTCCTTGGCAATCCGAGCAATGCAAGATGCTGCTGCAACCGCAGGCACGGACGCGGCGGGCATGGTCTTGTCGCCTTTGCGCAGGTAGAGGAGGATGACGATGGTCAGATAGCCCAGGTGCAGGTCGTGCACATCGCGGTGGTAGCCTACGGTCTGGGGCCCACTGAAAGGCAGCTGGATGGCCGCTGGGAGCGACTGGACCCACAGGATCATCTCCTGCACCAGGCTCGGCCGCAACGCAAAGTCCTCGGACCAGTACATCTCCTTGTGGATGCGGCCTCCAATCTCCCACAGCCGGATCCAGTTCACAAAGACTAGCGTGGACAGATCCATTGGGTCGGCAAAGTCCAATTCCGTCACCATCGGCTGCCCGCAGTATTCTGGGTTGATGACACAGGGACGCCCTTGAGCCATGGCAACGATACGATCCCTCGCCTAGAGATGAGGAGAATGAGTGTCGTTTCCCCCAGGGCTTAGAGTCCACTTACAAAAAGAGTCCACCATAGCCTCCGCCGCATCGAGGCTGTTTCGCCGACATATGATTCCGCCGGGTTGAGGTCGTGATGGAGGCCGATTTCCTCGGCCAGACGAACGGCGGTGGCCACCCACCACCGGCCGGTATCCAAGCTGGCAACACCGGGCAGCCCCGGGCTGTACCAGTAGCACAGCATCGTGCCAATGATTTGGAGCATCGGGTTCGGCTCACAGTTGCCGTAGAGGAGCCGCTTCACGTTCTTATAGTGCACCTCCTCGCTGGCGTGTGACAAGAGAGGGGGACGCAGTCTTGTGCCACACAGGGCCAGAGCGTTCTGCAAAAAGGGCGACTGCAGGATGTGCGGTTGTTCCTGCAGCAGGGCTCTATCCAGCACCGGACACCAGGTGTGCGCATATTCAAAGTATGTTTCCAGGTAGCTGTCGATCAGATCCCCTGGCACCGCGACCAGCCCGGAGTCAATCTCGGCTGGCATTGGCGTCGGGGCTGGCGTGGGCTCCACCACATGTTCGTCGCTAAACATCTGCATATACCCGGTATTGCCCAGGTACGCCTTGTGCTGCGGGGGGGCTGGCCTGAGCTCTGCATTGCCTTCACTTGCGGGCGTGGGGGCCATGGACGCCTGCACATCCCCCGGTCCCACGAACGGGGTTTGCTCGAGGCACGATGGCTGTGTCTCAACAACGCTCGTGGTTTCCTGTATGTAATTAGCCCTGCGACATGGAGGACGGGATTCACTACCAGTCCATCGTCGTTGCTGGCATCCTGTTGACGCCTCCTTCCTCGTCGCGACTGTCGTATGCTTCCAGCTGTCAGTCCTCATCGAGCAGGGCACTGACATACTGCAGGAGCGTACTGGCAAACGGATTCTGAATTTAAACAGTTCCCACATCTTCGGTTACTGCCGGTTCGTAGGTGAATGTCGCATTTGATCTAATTCTGAGCTTGGAATCGTTGCCCAGGTAGGGTGTAATACCTTCTTTTCATGACAGCGTTGACAGGCCTGGCCGGCCCGCCTGTTAGCTCTGCGCCTGCCTTGCACAGGTACTTGCTGTTCTGTAGGGTGCATGATTGAATGTAGCAATTGATTCCCGTCGGCGGAGTGAAGACTGCCGGCCGATACCGTCGGCTTATAATAAGCCCCAGCCACCCACCTGGGGAAGGCAACTCTGGGGTAGTTGCGGGGATGGACCAAAGTCTAACTCCAAGCTCGATCTGGCAATGCGAACCGTTCATCCTTGGCGCTGTTAGTTGCATAGCCGAATACCGATGATGATCACCCCAGACGAGCTGAATTGGAGTACTGTGACCCCCGCCTCACCACACCCACAATGCCTAGGACTTGGATTCATGCACATTCTATAATGTGACTTTGGGTACCCGGTAAAGAAGGCGAATCGGCATTGTGAAACGAGTCCCAGCATAGGAACCCGGCGTTGCTCCGTAGAGTAGGGAAGTCTTTGAGCTATAATAGTGACAATGTCAGTGCATTTAACATCGCAATAAGGTGTCAAGCCCACCGTTTCTTGCAATCCAGTTGTTTTCTCTCTCTGTTCTGTACTCGAGTGCGAAAATGCCCACCTCCGTCCCCGCCAATAACCCTGTCTTTGAGACACTGGGGTTATCCGATGTCAGAAAGCTGGGTGGAAACACCGAAGGACCTCATCCGTCTTCTCGAGAGCGCCCCGTACACCACCCAGAATGGGACATCCCATCCAGACGTGGTTATGTCCCGGGGAACACCATGATCAACGAGCCTCCCCCGGATAAGCCTTTTAAGATCATCTTCCTAGGGGCAGGTGCAGCTGGCATCGACTTTCTGCACTGGGCACCCAGAGAATTAAAGAGCGATCATGTGGAGATTATATGCTATGAGAAGAATGATGATGTTGGCGGGACATGGCTGGAGAACCGCTACCCCGGATGTGCTTGCGATGTTCCCAGTATCTCCTACACTTTCCCGTGGAAGGCAAATCCCGAGTGGTCTCATTTCTACTCGTCCTCGCAGGAAATCCATCGCTATATGCGGAAAATTGTGGATGAAGAAGGGATGATGCCGTACATACGCCTGCGTCATCAAGTTGTTGGAGCCAAGTGGAATGAGGAAACGAGCAAGTGGACTGTCACTATCCGGAAGCTCGATGAAACAGACAGCGACGGTCAACCCATGGAGTTCGTAGATGAGTGCGATGTGCTTCTGAATGGAGGCGGCTTCTTAAAGTACGTTCCTCCAAATCCCAAAGATACCGGTGTGGCCACTAATTGCGTACCAGTGCCTGGAAATGGCCTGATATCCCAGGTCTCCACTCTTTTAAACGAGATCTCTTTCATTCCGCAACGTACAAGGATGGCTACGACTTGAGTGGGAAACGCGTGGCCGTGATCGGAAACGGGAGCTCTGGGATTCAGGTCGTTGCAGAGGCCTACAAGCACGCTTCAAAGCTGTATACGTGGATCCGCAGTCCCACCTGGATCCTCGCCGCAATCGGGCAAAGGAAAGGCAGCAAGGAAGGCCAGAACTATGAATGTATTTTGCCCTTTCTCTAGATACGCTGGCACTAACCGAATAGACACGGACGCGCAAAAGGCTGAGTTCGCAAAGGACCCGGAGAAGTATCACAGGTACCACAAAACAGTCGAGAACAGCCTGAATGGCAGGTTCAGGACTCTGCTGCGGGACACGGCAGAGTCAGATGAGGTCAATGCAGTAAGGCTCAGCTCACCATCTAGGCTGCAGGATTCACGCTGACCCTAAATCACAGTTGGCTCTGTTGGAGATGCAAGGCAAACTGAAGGATCGCCCCGATATACTCGAAATGCTTCAACCAAAGACTTTCAGTGTCAACTGTCGCCGCCCAACACCCGGCAGCGGGTATCTTGAGGCCCTTGTAGGTGAAAAGACCACCGTCTTGCCCGGCAGCATCTCTGCAATCACCGAGCGCGGTGTCGTGGACATCCATGGCAAAGAACACGAAGTGGATGTCATTATCTGTGCCACTGGGTTCGACACGTCGTTTCGGCCTCGCTTCCCTATTACAGGACTTGACCCTAAAGTTACCCTGGCCGATAAATGGGCTACATTCCCCTCGAGCTATCTTGGAATCAGTGTGGATGGATTCCCCAATTACTTCACTTACGGTGGTCCTTTCACCCCCGTGGCCCAAGGGACCGTGCTACCTATCTTGACCCTTCTGACGAAACACTTCCTGGAGATTATCAAGACGATGCGCACGCAACATATTCGACGTCTCAGCCCCAGGGCATCTGCCATTGAAGACTTTGCTGAACATGCAGAGGCTTACCTACCGCGAACCACCTGGGCTGATCCGTGCAATAGCTGGTATAAAATGGGCACGAAAGATGCAAGGAAGCTTGTGATGTGGCCCGGATCTCGGCTTTCCTACTTTGAGGTCCTTCACCATCCTATGCTGCAAGACTACGAAATCGAGTATTGGAGCAAGAATCGCTGGGGGTACATGGGAAATGGGTTTGTAGACTGGGAGTTCAAGGGGACCAAGGACCTTACCTGGTATTTGGACGAATTTTCCGACCATCCGGAGTTTACTAAAGGTGTCCCGCTGAAAGATGCACTGGAGTTTGTTGGTCTAGCCGACGGGCGTGTGCCGTGATGGTATCTTATAAGTATGAGAAGTCGAGAGTAGCCAATATAACTTGTTCTTCGCCTTGCTGCGCATGCCACCGTATCACAAACTGTCTGCCGGTTCCGACAATCTAATAATTGCCATCCCGAAGCCTATCGAGCTGGCAATGCAGGCATTGCGGCAGGCAGAAAGGTTGCCGAAGCCCGAGAAGCTCGACTATGTCATGGTTTATGCCGATCCTGACATCCTACCATCGCTACTTTAGGCCCGTCCGTACCGTCTAGCGCTTGATCTCTATCGCGCATTCACACAAGCCATGGCAGACCGAAGTACAGCACCCAAGGCCACTGCTACCCACGAGAGGCCTCGCGTTCAGCGCGCTGCCATCGCTTGCGAATACTGCCATCGACGCAAGACCCGCTGCGATGTGACACATGGGGTTTCATGCACCAACTGCCGTTTGGATAGGGTCCATTGCTACAAGCGCCTGCCTAGAAATGCATCGGGGGGCAACTCAAGAGGCAAACATCAGAAACAGGATTCCGAAGGGCCAGCACATCTTGCGTATGGACTGATTCCCAGTCGTGGGCAGTTGACAGATTCCTCTGCCCTCCTTCCTGTCGACAACGGCATGAATCGCCTGCCTTTTGTCTATTACGCCTTCCTGGACGGGTCAGACATCGGCCACCTTGCAGAAAGCGCAGTGCTTTTGTTGGAGTCGCAGGGATGTTTCCAACTACCAAGCAGACCAGTAGTAGAAACGCTGGTCGTGCACTATTTTCTATATGTCCACCCGGCTCTACCGCTAGTGGACGAGCGCAGGTTCTGGCTTATGTATCGCCAGCCCGACCTGCACAAGGGACAGTTTCCTCTCTTATCGTTCCGGGCCATGCTCTTCGCGGCCATGCCGTTTGTCCCTGAATATGTTGCGAAAGAGTGCGGGTTCCCTTCGCTGGTGGCAGCGCGCGACGACTTTTACCAGAAAGCCAACGTAAGTCAACCCTTGACTGCAACTCGGGAAATGTGCCCTAACAATGGCTAGATGCTGTATACCCATCTGCCAGACAGGGACCACATCACTATGGCGCGATCTGCTCTGCTAATGAGCTACTATAACTCAAATGACGATCCAATGTGCAATTCCACCTGGTTGTCCATTGCGGTCGAACACGCCCAGGCCGCCAATGCCCACCTATTCAATTGCTTGGTCCCTGTCAACGACAGGAATAGAATTATGCTTAAGCGTCTGTGGTGTTGCTGTATCCTTCGGGACCGGGTCATCTCCTTGGGAATGCGTCGGCCCCTGCAAATCCGGGCGGACCAATTTAGCACTGTGGGAGCCTCGATCAGCCTGGTAGATATGCACGATGAGTTGGGCGGCTCTGAAGTGTACCCGGCCAACATGAAGCTCGCGTTGACCCGGGAACTCATTCGACTTTGCAGCTTTGTAGGCGTGATCACCGACCTGTTAAGCATCCTATACCCTTCATTTCCAGCCTCCAAAAACTATACCCCGGAGGCCCACTGGGAGAGCCTCCAGCGCGCATCGTCGAGCCTTGCGACCTGGGAAGTTGATTTTGCACAGATGGACCATGGCTGGCCTCTGGAGCCCCAGCGGTCAGTTACTCTGTTCGCGAAGCTGACCAGTGTCTATCACCAGTAAGTCATACGTAACTCCAATAAACCCTAAGCCAGTGCTCTAACCATGAATGAAGGGCAGCTCGCATCGCGTTATGCAACCACGCTTGCCAACTGGCCGCTCAACTTGAACGGCCACTCGTGGATATCGACCGGCAATACTACAAGTCCGAACTGCAGGATGCTGTTACCACCATGACCGACCAGTTGCGACAATTGCTCGCAGCTAATATGGCCAAATATCTACCCGTGAGCACGTACGATGAATTCCACAGCATGCACCTCACCCAGCATGGGTCTCCTTGTGAATGCCTAGATTACCTTCTGGCTCGGTTGCTAATTGTGGGTTCTTAGGATGGCATATACTGTATTCCCCTTGATATTATGGGGCCTTGACCTCAGCCTGTCCTCAACGCCAACAGCTCGCCATCGCAATGCTCAGCAACTGTTCCCTTTCACCGAGGTGAATCGTTTGTACAGCAGCAGATATGATGTGAAGCGTCTGGCAATGATGGTGGATAGAGCTGTCCAGTTTGCAAAGCCGAATATTCTGAAGCTGGGTCCATCTATGAGGAAGGATGGACAGGTGGTCTCTTTCGTGGATATCTTTGAACAGGAACCGGACAGCTATGTTAGCCTGTGTCTCTACTTGGATAGTCTGCTTTCTGGACAGGCCAGGCAGAACACTCTTGGTCAGCGTGTGAGGAGCGTGGGAATACCCCGGCAGCTGCAACTGCAACAACCAGTCCCGCCTCTTCCAGAAGTGGGCCACAGCAATGAGGTAGACCAAGACTCAACTCCATCACTGCTACTGACAATCCGTCTCAATCGATCCATCCCAGGAATGTTGGAGGGTTTGGATTCTGACACGAAGGAATCAACGGCGTCTGTCGATGGCCTCAACGACGTGATGAGGATTACAGAACTTGAGACTGGGTCCCTGGAACAGCCTCGTGGTGACTGCTATGAGGATAGCCAGTTTTTAGATGTTTTGGCTATGTTAGGTGAATAAGAGGTAAAGAAATGATGGTTATCTTGCAAGTAAATCTAGCACGTCTCTAATAAAGTATTGCTTACAGCCTTGCCCTCTTTTCTTCAATCAGGTCGACAGTGTTATCCAACGCATATTCACAACGGGCCTTTTTGCTTATGACCGAGTCTGCCTGGGCGCGAGAAATGTATCGAGCCTCGACGGCTGGGTTATAGCCTGTACCGCTGAGCCTGGCAATTTCCGCTTCACTCACGGGACAATCGATGTTCTTCTTGCCATCTGCGCGCTTATAGACGGTCACCACGATGGCTCCCCCTAGTCCAATATTGTGCTGGAGGGCAGCATCGGTGTCCTCCACCAGTCTGCCATTCCTGGCCCATCCCCGGAGTTGCCAGGTCAGTTCTGCGCACTGCGCAAGCCCAGTTGCTCCAAGCGGATGGCCCTTGGATACCAAACCCCCAGACGGGTTGATGATGGGCCCTTTTCCTCCATAAGTAATATCGCCCCTGCGGATCAAATGGTGTGCTTGTCCAACCTCGCAAAACCCCATTCCTTCCAACGATATCAGCTCATTCGCTGAAAAACAGTCATGCAGCTCACAGACTTGGATATCCTGTGGTGTGACTCCGGCCTCAGCTAGGGCAGCTGCGGTAGCGCTTCGTGTCATGCCGTAGCCAACCAGGTCCATTGCACTGCCAGAGTACAATGATGGACTGTCTGACTGGAGCGATTGACCAGCGATGAGGATTGCATGGCTTTTGAGCTCAGGCCGCTCGTCCAAGAACTTCTGGGACACAATAACAGCAGCTGCCGCGCCGTCCGATGTTGGGGAGCATTGCAGCTTCGTCATCGGGTAGTATATCAACGGGGATTTGCGGATTTCCTCTAGAGAATAGACTGTACGGAATTGTGCATACGGGTTCCGTGATGAATGCTCGTGGGATATCCTCGCGATCTCAGCAAAGTCGTCGGCCGTTGCTCCATACCTGTCAAACGGCATTAGGAAGGTTGAATGACAGCGGGTCACACGTAGGGCCTTACTTTTCCATATACTCCCTCCCTGCATTGCCGAACATTTGCGGGTTCTTAGGTGTCTTGTCTCGTCCTCGTGTAGCCTCCATGAGCCTCATACTGAGGTCAAACGGCGTTGGTCTGTCGGTGACATGGCTGACCAGCGGGCCAGAATCCATCTGTTCGAACCCGACAACCAATACACAGTCATGAATTCCAGACTGCACAAAATTGCGGGCCATGTGGATGCCTGTTGACCCAGTGGCGCAGGCGTTATTGGTGTTGTAAATCGATATTCCCGTCATACCAAACTGATAAAATGCTCGTTGGCCGCTGCAGGTCGGACCGGAGGCATAGCAAGCTACTCCAGCTTCGACATCATCATATGTGACGTGGGCATCGAGCATCGCCTTCACACCTGCTTCAAAGGCTAGCTCCGTGTACATGCGCGTGGCCCGTGGCTTGAGGAAAGCGGCCATCCCAACGCCCAAGACATAGGCATTATCGGTCGATTGCGCGGCCATGATGGTGATGAACAATGCTATGAGCTAGTCCCTCTTGTCTCGGAGCCACTTATTTATGGAAGATGCACTGTTACCCGGTAAGCGGTGCACCGAGCAGGCTGTGAATCGGTTTACTGTTCTATATCCGGTGGGAATTTCGGCGTTAACCGAACCGGTTATAGATTCGGTTTCTTCGTGCTTCGTTCTTCGTTCTTCGGCTTTGGCACGGCTTTGCCTTGGACTGTAAAAGCTACAGACCTGTTGACCCCATCAGTGCCACACATCCAACACACGAGATGCCTCTCCGTTACGATCCTGAATTTGACGCCGCAGCAGGCCTCACCCTTGCGCGGTATCAAGCATCCGGATCGCCGCCTCTCCATGACATCGAGACCCGACGGAATCGATTCCAACAGGCGCTGAAAAAGGACGCTAAATACCAGCTTCCAGAGGGCCTCGAGCGTATCGTTCACTATGCGCCAGCCTCTGACGGCCCCTCGATCGAGGTTTACCACGTTCGGAGACGGCAAGACCCAACCTCAGCCCCGCAGCCAGCTATTCTTCACATCCACGGGGGTGGCTATTTCAGTTTTAGCGCTGCTCAGAGTGTCCAGAGCATGGCCGACTATGTGTCCAGGAGCGGTGTGCAGATGCTGTCCGTTGAATATCGCCTCGCACCCGAACATCCCTTCCCAACCCCTCTGGAGGACTGCTGGGCAGCTCTGACCTGGATTGTGTCCAATGCCGAGCATCTCAACATCGACACGAAGCGTATTGCAGTGATGGGCGAAAGTGCTGGAGGGGGGCTAGCCGCAAATCTCGCTCTGCTTGCCCGCGACAGGGCATTATCGCCGCCGTTGGCGAAGCAGATACTGATCTACCCCATGCTGGACGATCGCACTGCGACGGACAATACAGATGGCCTGGCCTTTTTCGATGTGAGCGACTGTATTACTGGCTGGGCCGCATATCTTGGGAAGGATGTTATTGGCACCAATCGCGTCCCCAAGTACGCTGCAGCCGCGCGCAATCAGGATGTCGATGGCCTGCCCGCGTTATACCTGGATTGTGGGCAGCTGGATATCTTGCTGACCGAGAACATACATCTCCTGGCCCAATATGTCGCGGCCAGGATTCCTACGGAGTTCCATATGTATCCAGGTTTGCCGCACGGATTCACGAGCCTCGCTCCTGGCGCTTCTTTCTCCGAGCGTGCCATCGAGAATCGTGTCCGGGCGATGTTGAGTTTCTAGCTGCCTTTGATGTTTATTTTGTGTAGTGATTGCTTCTGTTGGAGATAGGATAAGAATGTTTAGGGTTATGTATATGTTAGCCACGAAAGGTAGCCATATTTGTCTACGGCGAGCTGTATTGACATCTACAATTTCGATCCGCTCCTATCCCGGAGCACCTCGCGCAGGATTTTGCCAGATGGGTTCTTGGGAATGGAGTCCACAAAGACAACGCCCCCTGTGACTCTCTTGATCCGCGATACACGGCCGTTGATGAAATTGACAATCTCCTCCCACGTGGGGTTCTCCCCTGCCCGTGGGACAACATATGCCCGTGGTTGCTCATCATTCCCACTGTTCCGTGTGTTAGATCTGATATACAGCAAGGTACTGAACACATACTTTGGAATGCCAATCACTGCCACATCCGCAACAGCGTGGTGCTCGAGGAGCAGCCCCTCTAGCTCTGCGGGAGCAACCTGGTTTCCCTTGACTTTGATCAACTCCTGGCGATGGTAATGTCAGTATCATCCAGCGTGCAACGGTTACATCGCCTCACTTTCTTCCTGTCCACAATGTGCCACTTGTTATCATTGTCAATATAGGCCACATCGCCTGTTTTAAGCCAGCCATCGGAGGTTAGGCATTCTTCCGTAGCCTTTTTGTTACCCCAATATCCCTTCATTACATTTAAATCTCGCACCCAAAGCTCCCCTCGCTGGTTACGTCCTAACTCGCTGAATCCATCTTCTGCCACAAGTCGTGCCTCGCAGTTCGGTACTAGCTCACCGACAGACGCATCATGAGACCGCTCCAAGGGGTGCCAGGCGGTAACGATTGAGGTGGTCCTATATGGCGATTGTTAGAAGATGAAGGCCTTTCTGGAGGGAATAAGGCAGGGGGAATGTACTCAGTCATTCCCCAGCCTTGCTTGATATTGACTTTCCGATCTGGCCAGAGAGCTTCGGCTTCATCAGTTGCTTCTTTCCCCAATGGAGCAGCGCCACAGAAGATGGCCTCGATACTCGACAAATCATGCTGTTTTGTTCGAGCATCCTTTGCCATCCGAATCACGACGGGGGGCACCAGGGTAAGGTCTGTGATGCGGAACCTCTCAATTGCTCGAAGAAATTTGCCGAAATCGTACTTCCCCATGAGGTACACTGGTATTCCACGAGTAGTTGCAATGCCGATGAACATGTTCTGTCCCATCGCGTGGTACATGGGCAGGGGACAGAGCCACCGACTCCTTGAAGCCTTCTCCTTGTACCCGGGGTCGAGCTGCGCAAGATGGTTGAACTGTAGAATGTTGGCGATAACGTTCTTGTGGCTGACCTCGACACCCTTTGGCACTCCTGTCGTCCCACTGGAGTAGTTCAGCGCCAAAGTGCGAGAAGACAGGCTGGGCATCGATAGCTCATCCCAGTGGAAACGACTTCCTTCCTCCTCCGCCGCCACCAGGTCGCCCCAATATCGGCAGCCCACGGGATCGAAATCCGTACGGTAGTTCTCGCGCCCCGATTCCCTTGCTTGCTGTAGCAATGGCTCGTTGAATACGAATATTTGCTTCGTGCTAAGTCCGGCAAGGTTTACACCGGCAATGGCGGTTTCGATGTTTGGCTCGGCACAGAAAACGGCCACTGCTCCGCTGTCCTTGATCTGATACCCAAGCTCCCGCGCAATATAAGCAGGATTGGCGCTGGTGAAAATAGCACCCGCCATCAGTATTCCCATGTAAAGCACTGGAAATGCGATACTGTTCCCCGACAAGACCAAGATGCGATCTCCTGTCTTGACGCCGGACTTTCGCAGACCGGCGGCCAACCGCTGGCTCCAGAGGCGGAACTCATAGGTCGTTAGATAGGCCGCGTCTGGGTAATCTACGTCAATAAAACACCTGTTTGTCTTCGAAAGAGGATGCGTCGGTGATTGGAAAAGCAACGTCGCAAGATGGGCGTTTGGGACACTCGTTTGCCATTGGGAGGTAAAAACCATCGTGAAAAAAATAACTCAGCAGATATGTCTCTTAACGGCGGCTCTCTAATTTACTATTCAATGGGTACTGTCCACTAGATGTATTCACAAATACCGTAGCAACTTAGCTGGGTTTGGGGAAAACGCGGGATACAAAGACCCATTTGGGGCATGATTGGGAGGGCGTGTGGAGGTGGAATTGCCGAGCAGTATCGAATAAACCGAGTCACCATCGATAATCGGTGGCGGCCTCTGAATGGGATACCCCGGATTCGAACCTAATTCTACCAGCTGTAGCTCTTCCCCAGTTCCCCAGGCCGGGAGTGCCCACTGGTTAGTTAACCGTCGGTATTCGCGACTGTGGGGGATCGACTAGCTATGGTACATGCGGGGGATCATCATGGATCGAGTTTATAGAGTGGACACGAATCTAGCTAGTAATGGCCCGGTGATTTAATGACCGAGTAAGCGGAACCTTGGACGCTCATCGGAGCATGATGTTCCATGTTAAGCAGTCAAAGCTTGTTAGGCCCTTTTATCTCAATATTAGATGCGAGTATGAGATTCAGGCAACGTGCATTCTACCTCTGACACGAGAGTCCTTTCAGATGAACGGAGGTTTGGTATGTATACCGTCTAAGGATCGCCGCAACAGAGGCACGAATGCCGGTTTGGCCGTCGGTAACGACAGCCAAGATGGGATACTCGATTTCCTTCGGTACTTCTTCCATAATTACTCCGCAGTCGCAATCTTCTTGATCTCTACAGCGGAGATTTTGTCGGTAATTCCGTGTGCAGAAATATTGGATGTCGAGGCTGATATCCTGCAGATACCGGATGTCGATAGTCCGTCCTCCTGGAGTATCCCAGTATATATTGTCGGTGTAAAGACAAACGTCCGTCATTTCCATTCCTTCAAAAGGTGTTGCTACCGCCATGCAGCTTCTTATGATTGACCAATCCTCTGCTCTTTTAGGGCTGTACGGCCTACTTGCATTCTTCATCCTGCGAACCGTATACCGCCTGTATTTTCACCCCTTATGCAGGATCCCAGGTCCTCGCCTGGCAGCCTCCACCCACCTGGTAGAGTTCTACTATGATGTGATCAAGGGTGGAAAATACATCTGGGAAGTAGAGAGAATGCATGAGAGATACGGTGATTACCAGCACTCAATGTTTCAAGCCAGGAAATCTAACCAGAGTTTAGGCCCTATTGTCCGCATCAATCCCCGTCAGGTCCACATCAATGATCCCGACTTTTACGAAGAGATCTATGCTGGTAGTAAGAGTCGTCGAGATAAGGATACTTCTTACCCTCCTAGACTTTCAGCCACGCTGTCAGTGATATCGACCATAAACCATGACCACCACCGGTTGCGCCGGTCCGTGATTAACCAGTTCTTCTCAAAAAAGTCAGTCATGAACCTGGAGCCAATTCTCCAGGATAAGATTGACAAGCTGGCTGGTCGTTTGACAGAATCATATGAAAGAGGTGATATTCTAAAGATTGAATACGCTCTAAGCGCGTTGACAGCCGATGTGATCACCCACTATTGCTACGGCACGAGCTATCGGTATCTTGACGACCAATTCCCAGAAAATGACCTCAGAGACTCGTTCGGGAAACTTTTTACGCTGAATCATATCCTGTATTTTTTCCCTCTGTTGTGTCCTATCCTGAACAATATCCCTCCCAAACTGATGAAGCTCGTCGACGCCAAATCTTCTGTAATGGCTTTTGTGCGAGCACGAGTGAAACAGCAATCCAGCGACACGATAAAAAGAAAAGGAAGTGTGGCTACAAAGGACAGAGAAACCATCTTTGATGCCCTGCTGGGTCCTAGCATGCCTCCTGCCGAGAAGACCCTTGCCCGCCTGAGCGAGGAAGCCTTTATTCTCCTTGGAGCCGGGTCCGAAACCACAGCCAACACCATGTCTCTAGCGGTCTATCATCTTGCCAACAACCCCGCTGTCTTGAAAAGGCTGCGCGAAGAACTGAAACCAGTTATGCCAACCCCTGATAGCGCCGCCAAGTGGTCCGACCTGGAGCGGCTGCCCTACTTAGTATGGTCCCTTATACTCTTTGGTATGGTCATCATCTTATATGAATCACAATAGAGCGCAGTCGTCAACGAAAGCCTTCGAATGGCCATTGGAGGATCATGGAGGCTTCCTCGAGTTTCTCCGAGTGAATCAGTGTCGTATGGAAAACACGTTATACCAGCCGGAGTAGGTCATGCCTTCCCAATAGCCAAGGCTGCACGTCTAATCTGTTCCTATCTAGACACCAATGATAACCGCCAGTTACTTTGTCCACATGAACCCGGTCATTTTCCCCAATCCACACGAATTCGATCCGGATCGTTGGATTCGGGCAAACGAGTCGGGTGAGCGACTAGGTCGCTACATTGTTAGTTTCTCCAAGGGGACAAGAAACTGCGTCGGGATTAAGTAAAGAGACCCTGTCCTAATTCATATGGTACTGGCATTCTAACATGACATGCAGTCTCGCGTACGCAGAGCTATACCTTGTCATTGCGCGCATAGCTCGGCAGTTTGATATTGAATTATGTGACACGACTGCAGAAAGTGTCCATTTCGCCCGTGACTTTGTTGTTCCACATGCTGAGAACGGACCATGGAGTGTAAAGGGCCGCATTGTTGGGATAATTCAGGAGTAAATACACCGTTCTATGAATTTACAAGGAGACGCTGTTACCTATATACCTACAGAATAAATGCTGTCGTCATCACTTCCTGGGCTCGTGATGCAATCCTCGGCTATTGGTTAGAAGTAATCAGACCCGGCTGTATATATATATATATATATATATAGCTTCGGCAAATGCAGTAGCCGAAAATGGAATGACTGAAGGGCAGTATGTTCAGGTAACTTCGGCAACGCCTATTCAAAGCCCTATACTGGGGAAGGATGCTGTTCAATCAGTCCCGCGTCCCGAAATGCCTGCAACAGGCGCCATAATATGGCCTATTATGCGATGTTGAAACCGCACCATATGCAATATGTCACGATCAGATTGAAACGGGAACAGTGTGGATTGTGTATCCCAGCCAGCAGCGCTGGTTATTCATCTGATTCTATGAAATTTAGTTGGCAGGGGAGCCGTTGCTACTTGTATCCACCGTTGAAATGTACCAGCGCTTCGGTTTTCAAGTCTATTCTCGAGGCAGCTATTACAGAAAGCATATTGGAGGAGAACCTTATTTGGTTGAATGCAGCCACAGATTGTCAGTGTACTGAGTCTGGAGAAAGCAAACAATGTTGGTCGGCATTGGAATCCACGCCAGGCACTGGTCGAAAGAGGTGTCACGGTGCCAACTCACCTCAGTATCTCACATCTAACTGCCACCAGACACCTGTAAGTCAAGAAGGAGCGTTTAGGAGCCCCTTATGTGGTCTTACTATAACCCCCATCAACAAATATCGTTTGCCAAGTGACAAAGGTTGAAGACTCTCCCAGGAAGTAAAGCAATGCATCCACCAATTCTTCAGGCATACCCGGACGCCGCAATGGTATGCAGGCCTGGAAGCTGGCCACTACATCAGGCTGGCTCTTCAGGCATTCAGCTTGCAGAGGCGTGCGCGTGGTCCTTGGTTTCGGTTTCGAATCCGGGCGTCAGCTTTTTCTTAAGGCCGAGGGGTGCGGTGATTGTAAATCAATTAATCAACATACCTGGTTCCACACAATTTGCCCGGATCCCCAAATAACCCATTTCAGCAGCCCACACTTCGGTCAGACATATGATGGCAGTCTGTACCGCCATTAACAGTGAGTTCAGGGCCATGGCTAATTACAGATATGCTGGCCGTGTTGACTATTATCCCACCAGCTCCTTGCTTTTTACACTGCCAGTAGGCTTCGGTGCCGTAGTTCCATACACCCGTCAGATTGACTCTGATCAAAGTATTGCGCATTTCATCTCAAGCTATTTCGGGGTGTTGGCCTCCATGTCATCCAAACGACCAATATACAAATCTGCGTCCTGCTGAGGGGTGCTGGACAAGGCCGTCATGGACTCTTGGCTGTCAAGTGCAGGAATATACTCCTCTAGCAATGAATGTTGTCATTGAAGATGCGGGAGTTCAATCTGCTGTAGAGATTCTGATGTAATTTACCCAGGGATGTCATATCATGAAAGAGCTAATACTTGGACTCATGTGCTCAAAAGACTCTTGCCTTCACGTATAGTGCAGAGATAGTTTATTAACCAGAGGGCCATGCGGGTTCTGCCCTATCTAGGGCATCTCAAGCATGACCTGCAGAACACGTGCCCACTTTGAATGGCTACCTAGTAACCCGACTTTCTAGCGCAGATATTATGTTTCAAATAGGAGTAAACTCTTTGCAAAACAACACTTTCTACAAACAAGTAAGAATTGGCACGACCCAGTAATGGCTTGATTTCTTGATATGTCAAACAAGTTGGAGTACCGGAAGAACCCTGGCACCTCTGACCCCAAGAGTATCTAGAGGCTCGCAATAAGAGCTGATAATCGTTTCAGAACGGCTACTAAATTGCCGACACTTGGCGCTACCGGTTCTTGGGCGGTGGTTGCTCCAATCTCTCCATTGTGGTATTGACAATGATATTTGCCAGAGCCCTAGTTAGCGGACAAGTCCGGTTATTAGACGGTAGACCGGCTAAGTTGGATCAGTCATATTACTCCCCGCATTGCCCATTTCATGTACAATTGATACATCCCTTCGTTCTATCACCCTTTGTTAACCCTGACCAAAATCATCACAGAAGAAACCAACAGCAACCATGTCAGTCAACGTTAAGGATCGTGTGGCCATTGTTACGGGAGCAGGGGGCGGCCTTGGATACGAATATGCGTTTGCTTTGGCGCAGGCCGGAGCAAAAGTTGTTGTCGTTGACTATGGAGGTGATATCACCGGTGGCGGCGCAGGTGAAGATTCTAGCAGGGCACAAAAAGCGGCTGATAAGATTGTCTCTGCTGGGGGTGTTGCTATTGCAAACAGTGGCGATGTCACGAAAGACGCCAAGTCGATCATTGCCACAGCTGTTGATCATTTTGGGAGCGTGGACATCATTGTCAACAACGCAGGGGTTGTTGGTAAGATTGCGCCAGAGGACGATGTTGACCCCGAGAACTTTATGCGTGTTATCGAGATTTCAGCTTTGGGTACAGCAATGATGACCAGCGCCGCGTACCCATATATGAAAAGACAGGGATGGGGTCGAATAATCAACATCTCATCCGGAGCGGTTGTTGGCTTGGATGGTGGAGGCGACTGTGCTTACTCGGCATCTAAAGGGGCTGTGTTTGCTATGACTCGCGAGATGGGTCGATATGCACTGCGACACGGCATTAAGGTGAACGGTGTCTGTCCTTCAGGGGCCTCTCGCTTGACAGCTCAGAACAAGGCACTTCATGAGCTCTGCGAGAAATACATGCAACCCCATCAAGTTGCTGCTCTTGTCCTTTTACTGGCATCAGATGAATGTCCCGTTTCGGGAGAACTCTTCAATGGTTCTGGGGAAAATGCCTCCCGGTTGACGTTTGTAACGTTTGCAGGGTCAAACAAGAGTACACCAGAGGGGTATCTGAAAGATTGGGATAAGGTTATGGGCAGGGAGGAAGATGCCTATTTTGTGAACAGCGCATCAGAGCTCGTATCATTCTTCATGAAGCAGTTGACGGGGAATCCATGGAAGAGCTTGCAAATTTTGGAAACAGGGGTTAAGCTTAGGGCTTCTGTAAGAACTACATGATCAATGTGTCTAGGGTTACATGGTATATAAGCCTCACCAACAAGACCACATGAAAAACAAGATGTTCTGTGACTCCCTATTTCCCCTAGAGCCTAGTAGCACTGGCCGGCCTGCATCAGCTAGACCCTTGAGTGATCACTACCTATTTCTACCATTTCTGTGTAAGACCGGCCAGGTCTTGTTGGAGCGTTGATCCTCCAACGCCTCTCCACTATACTAAACTGACCAATAAGCAATGAGAGTTCAGGTGTAAGGGAGTTATACAGAGTTAATTAAAACCTCTACTACTAACTGTAATGGGGTCCCCTGGTTGCCTCAAGCATCATAAGACCCTATAGTTAAGTATAGTGTGATTGTGGGACTGTGGACACAGAGTTCGCCGCGGGTGTTGTAGGCGGATACATTGTTCCCTTCATTGTTAACTAGCCTACCAACCTTGGGAAGGGGAACCGGGGAAGTACATCATTAAACGAATGAATTGCAATATAGTTGCCTTCTTGCACACCCTACTTCAAACCGGCTATTAGGTGCCGGATAATTGTACGTGCTTGGGTGGGGGAGATGGTTCGAATTGGGTTCGCGATGTTGACGTACATCTGCTCCAACACATGAGTATTCATTTTATCGATATTTGATTTCTAGACCCTATAGCCCTTCATGAACTTTGCATGGTATATAGGTGGTGTCATGTCACTAGGGGTACAACATGAACGAGCACGGAGAACTGATTGTCAGGACAAAGAATGGGAATGAAAACATGGTAAATTAGATTATACACTGCTGTCTATAGTCGGGAGCAGGTAAAAAAGGACACCAAGTGAAAGACGAGCTCAACCGCTAGCGGTCTTATACACAGCCCCCACATGCGAGAAGTCGCGGCAACCCACATACATCCCAACAAGCCTCGAGCCCTGGCTTGGGGGCTCGTAAAATTCTTCATTCGACCACCTCTGCTGAGCGTCAGGTGTTGCAGGGCCTGGAGCAGCCTCAGTACCCCACACGCTTCTGGTGCGCACGCTGGACGGCGTATCAGCCACGGGTGGAAGTGGGACGGAAGGCGCGACCAATTTGAGGACATCAGTCCAAGTCGATCCTCCTCCGCTACAACACTCAACTTCAAAGTGAATTTCCACCAGTCGTTCATCGCGGGTACGGATGGCAGTTAATCGAACAATGCGTTGGTGCGCTGGGAACTGGATGGTTTTTCTTCCACCAGAAGACGGTGCAGACGGGTGGGCTGTGGCTTCAAAGTACCCTCCCCCCGAGCAAGTGCCATCTGTATAGGCAAATGCTAGACCGATAATCGACTCACCGCAAAAGTATGCCGTAGCTGTAGCAATAGTTGGGCTGCCGCCGTCTTCGAATGTCCCGGACACATAGTGTTTGAAGTATATTTTGACTACCTCATCGAGAGGTGGTTCCAGCTGAGGCACCAGGGCCAGGTTGGCTGCTACCGAAGCTTGCTTTTGGTTTCCATGTTCGGATGTGATTACAGCACGTAAGGCGTCACGACCTTGGTTCATAATCCAGGACAAGGCTGTGAGTTTCTCGCCCGTGCGGTGGTCGCACTGGTACTGGTGTTGCAATTGCCTCACATCCTGTGGCGGAAGGGCAGAATCAAAGGTATTCGCATTCCTTGGGCTGAATGTGACACTGCGAGACCTGTTTGTCCGGATATGTATGGCGGACACAGTACCCATATTCCAGTTTCGTAGTTCGAAAACGCTTGATGCTGGAGTCAAATAAATATTGAGTAATTCAATCTCTTCGCCCGGAGCAAGCTCAAGGGAGGCGCAGTCATCAAGCGGATGAATCCACTGTCCTGCTACACCGGGGCTCGGATGGTCATGATATCCAATCTTCAGTCCAGATGTAAGATGGGGACCCCTGGAGCGGCCTAACATTCCGATAGACGCACTGATCCTGCGGACATTCTCAAGGGAAGTGTAGGTACGAAGGTTGTCTCGTTGTGTAGGGCCTATGAAATATGAGAAGAAGTCTCTATCGTACTGCAGCTGATGAGCAGGGTTCTTATGACGGGCCTCATTGAGACTCTTGCTTGCGAGCGATGGTGGTGTGTCCTCCAGCGTCTGGGTCTGGATACCAACTCGACTAATCCGGGTACGCTGTCTATAAAACTGTGCAATGTGCATCAGTACTTCATCTCCCTTTAGTCCGAGGTGCTGCCTGGGATACCTTTTCAGAGGCGACGAGACCCGTTATAGTGCGACCAGGTGATGAGGGAACTGGTGATATGTCTGCCTTCTCCAGATGTGCAAGAGGCGCAAATGTGATCGCTCGCCCATAGTTTGTTGAGAACTAGGGTTAAATAGTTCTGGGTCAACACTGCACAACTGTCTACGGACAAGGTACTTACCTGTAGGCCGCTCACCCCGGGTGTCGGGTAGTACCGTCGCTCATGCTCCAGGAATTGAAGGCCCGTAATTCGTTCTCCGCCGATGCCGCTTATAAAGAAGGTGAGGCCACAACCCGCACTGGTGCCGAATACCATGGATTGGTCATTGTTGTGGCGTAACTCTATCCCCACGATTGGGTATGGGGGAGCAACAAAATATACAGTTAAACTTGTGAATGATGCAAGTTTTGAGCCATTCTGACCGCCGAAATCAATATTGATCAGGGGTTCGAAGGCATGCGAGGGCTGTGTTGGAAGAAGAGGGCTTGTAGTGGACCCTTCGTATTGGGGTGCCTGGGGTTTCCACAAGCACGGCGCTGGCTGTTCTGGGGTATGCAGGTAGGAAAGCACCGTAGGAGTTTCGCGATCATTAACATGTTCGCCTAGACCAACAAAGACAACTTTGGCCCGGTCAAGTCCCAGTATTAAGGAGCACACGCTGAGGGTCTCTCGAGGTAGGCTGAGAGTTCCCTGAGCATTATCGGACTCAGTGTTTTCGCCAGTCCAGTCGGACAAAACTTGGCCAAAGACAAGCTGAACCCCCCTTAGTCCTTCAGCGCAAAAGGCTACATTCATAGCCGTCAGGTTCTCGCTTCGTGGTATATTAATCCATTGTTCGTTGAATGGAACGCGATAGCCGATGACATTCTCATCACAAGTTGTACCCTGTAAGTCCGGGCACATGGTGAGCCCGGATACAAAGCTTCGAGTACCCACACGAACAGTCGATATGCCTATCTGCGCGGCGCTGTTTTTGTCATCCAAGCGCAAAACATTCAAGGGCTGCGATCTATAATGGAGGACTCGGGCCCCTTCAACCAATGGGCTTGCGGTGTCAGTGGACGTTGTGAGGGCAGAGAGCGAACTGATAGCCCTAAGTGACTGGTTCGCATCAGGTCTGCTCTGAAAAGTCCAACTGCTGTCGTTGGGCACAGCAGAAAGCTGAATGCCATGTGGATTGTTTTGTAAATTGAAAGATTCCAATTCAACGAGTGCAGCAATTGGTTCAATAAGAGACCAGATCCTTCTCCGGTTGACAAGGCAGGGCGACCCTTTTCTCAGTAATGAAAACGTTCCCAGGAAAAGTCGATACCAGTTCCGAGAGTTTACATTGCTCATCGCAAGAGAAAGGAAACCAGCCTCCTGTCCTTGTAGAAACCTACTCCGCCAGTATGCTTGCGGAAGGGTAGCAGGATTAGCGATTGATGCTAGTTGGCGGCTCACAAGCCTCAGTCTCAGGATTTGCTCAAACGGCAAATACGAAAATATCTCAAAGTGCAGTTCTGGGGACAGCCTGTCGAGAATGTTGAGATGAGATCGCTGTTCTGCTGCTGCTCCACTGGGCCATACAATTTGTGGACAGCCGGCTTCCAGCTCGCTTGCACTTGGAATCACGGCCGGGTCTGCGTAAAAATCGGAATGCAGCTGCTCAGAAGGAACCGGCCCTGTTAACCTGTGCGTTACTGCAGCACCCCCATAATCATGGCCAAAGTAGAACACCGACGACTCGAGAAAGGGAGTGCAATAGAGCTGAGAGAATAGTAAGCTTGCAGCTGTCCGCTCATCTTGCAAGCCCTGCTGGCTATGGTGAAGCCTGAGGAGAAACAACCGCCAACACGAGTCGTGGAGCGCAAAACACCAATTTGCCGTTGCTTCACAGATCCTCCATTCTTGAAGTCCGTATAAGAATGAATCGAGATATGATTGTGTAGGGTCGAGAGGGGCGTGAAGGCGACTTCTCGCAGTGATAATTCCGATTCCTGTTATCGCAGCCTGGCAAGCAGTCACTTCGCCGGTATTTTATAAGCCTCGCACTTGGGCATACCAAGGACGCGTCTCGGTCAGCGGAGTGTTGGGGTCAACAGTCCTGCCATACGGGTCAGACTGTAGAATGATCCCACACAGCGGGCAGTGAGCATTAGGAGGCATCAAGCTAAGACGTCGGCAGCAAAGCAAGTCAGTGGATAAGAATAATCACAAAAGGTAGCAGGCTATGATTAAATCAAAAGTGAGTGGCTAAGCGCCGGGTTTAACAGGCAGCCACTGCAAGTTAGGTTGAAGCCTGCAAGACACTACCTTCGTTCACCAGATGGTATAAAGAGAGAGGACATTCTGCCATACACATTGAATCGGTATATCGCCGCCATAGTTAACCAGGGACGCTAAACGGGCTATGATGATGCTTTGGTGTTGACCTCGCCGGTGTTGTGGAGGATCGGGGCTACCATACTGACAAAGTCGAGGCCCAGTGGTTTGATCCGCAAACAGCGTACACTTATAGGGCGAAATATAAAGTGCCGGAAATAGATTCAAGCAATAAGGCGATCTTACGCCCCGAGCAGCGGTGGCGTGGATCATGACTGGGTGTTAAATCTCAAACCCGTTTCTCGGTTCTGTTGACGGCCTTGCAAACATTATCTACCACCTTCTTATCCTATTATTCAGTGCCATGTGGATATATTCTGGTCTCTTGATCAGACAGGCTGGTGGTGCAGCAGTGTCCAAGTATCCTGGATTTGGGGCTGAAACCAGACCAAGCCTTATTGTAAACACGGCTACGAACAAAATCTTAGAACAGAGCAATCTATTGACCAGCAATACGCTCCTCAGCAGGACGAGCTTCCTGTAGGATCCAGGAACAAGGGAGCAATCAGCGTGAAACAGGTGCCGATGTCGGCGCTTTCTTGGCCAGCACAGTGGAGCTGTCATTTCATCTCAGTGTCCACCATTCCTTACCCTGATCAGATCAACGGCCGCCTATTGTGGATATTCAGCTGTCTCAGAGGTTCCACTCTGTCCGTCAGACTCAGATTCCTCAGCACTTACTAAGGGTATGCCCAGATATGATGCCGTTTCAGACAGCTCTTCTAGCCGGGAAGAGAAACTTACAGCGTAGATCAACGGGACAAGATGCCTTTGCTGATACCGCAGAAAATCTGGGCAAGCGTTGAAATAGCCCGGTGTTTCCCGCATTGAAGCAGAGTTTGGTGGATCGGCCATAGAAAAATCACAACGCTTTGAAGATGAGATTCTCGCGAGTTGCCTGTCAAGCAGGCCTCTTCGCTGCTGCTGGTGCTTTGGCTTCTGCGTCGGGCGTCAGCAACAGCCAGTATGACTACATCGTCGTTGGTGGTGGTCCTGCTGGTATTATTACCGCTGAGCGATTCGTCGAAGCTGGCAAAAAGGTCCTGCTCCTTGAGCGAGGTGTCGGTCCAACTGTGGCAACGGGTGCCAATGAGACTCTTCCTTGGAACCACACCCTGACTCCCATTGATCTTCCAGGTCTATCCGCTGACGTTGGCTCCCTCGATGTGTGGAACGAGTACATGTGCTCCGACACTGGGGGAATGGCTGCTTGTGTCCTTGGTGGTGGTGTCACTGTCAACTACATGGTCTTTGTGCATCCCTCGCAGCATGACTTTGACGACAACAACAACTGGCCGGAAGGTTGGAAGTGGAAGGACATTGAGCCTGCAGCTGAACGACTCTACGAACGCAATCCAGGCACCATCCTGCCTTCTGCTGATGGGAAGCGCTACGACCAGGGTCTCTACTCTGTGCTCTCCAAGTTCCTCAATAAGCTCGGCTGGAAGTCTGTCGACATGATCAAGCAGCCGAACGAGAAGCACCAGGTCTACAGTTACCCATCATGGAACATCAAGGACCAGGTGCGGGCTGGCCCTGTCCGTACTTACCTGCCCCTGGCCCAGAAGAGCAAGGACTTTACTCTGCGTCTTAACACCAAGGTCCTCCGCGTGGTACGGTCTGGAAGCCAAGTCACTGGTGTTGAGGTTCAGACACCATCTGGCGCAGCTGAAACCATCTCGCTCGCCCCCAACGGCCGCGTTGTTCTTGCTGCTGGTGCCCTTTCAACCCCCCGTCTGCTGTTCAATTCCGGCATTGGTCCTAAGAAGCAGATTGAGACTGCTAAGAAGAGTGGAATTGCTGTACCTCCTCAGCAGGAATGGATCGATTTGCCTGTTGGTGTTGGCTTAAAGGACCATCCTATCTTCACAATCACAACCAAAACCCCTGGCAACTTCAGCATTCCGGACTATGATGCCATCCTCGACGGATCCGACACCAAGGACATCGCCCTCTACGGTCAAGGTGATGGACTTCTCACCCAGGGCAAGCACCGAATGATTTTCTTCTCCTCAAATGAGGTCCACGGCCACACTCGCTACTTCCAGGGGTCTTGTGCTCCGGATGCCGACTCTGTTCTGGAGGTCAAAGCCTATATGACCCATGGCCTGACTTCCTCTGGTGTCCTCGGTTTAGACGACAAGCAGAACACCATCATTGAGACTTCGCCTTACATGCAGACAGCTGATGACATTTTGGCGGCGCGATTGTTTGTTCAGTCGCTTCTCAACGACTTCAGCGCACCAGACTCTGGATTTGAGCTACAGACTGCCCCCAATGTCACCGCGATTCTATCCTCCCCCGCGACGGGCAACCACTACACTTCAAGTGCTAAGATGGGCACTGACGATGGTCGTAAGAACGGAACCTCGGTTGTTGATGTCAACACCAAGGTATACGGAATGGACAACCTGGTAAGTGACTCATAGGCCGTCTCTTCCCTTGTCTTCCTGTTACTAACTACACCCTCAAGTATATTGTTGACGGCAGTATTCACCCCGACCTCCCCACTGGCAACATTCAGACCACTATCATGGTCGTCGCTGAGGCTGCGGCTGCTCGTATCCTTGCCCAGGAGTAGAAATGCTGTCGATATATTATCTTTGGCTTACGCTTCCCAGGACACCAAGCGCCACAACTACCTGTGCGTTCTTTTTCGTTGTATAATAGATTCTTCTTGTACTACCAGTTCTCTATTTTGTTTGCTATACTTTTTTGTCCACTTCGGCCTTTCGATGCCGGTAATATGTGTAGGCCATAGAATAAACGCTCCGCATTGTCGTCCATCATTGATTAAATTCTTCAGTGGTTTTCGTTCTGTCTTCCCTTGTGTTGTTCTAGGAAGACAATAAGACCGCTGTTTGGTGTCTGCAACTCTCACGCACCGCTCGTACTGGTAGCGTGCTCAACCCATTGACTTTCAGTTGAATCCCCTTGGTAACGTAAACAGAACAACAGGGGATTACGGACGACGTCGGGGCGGGGTGGCTGTATGAGTATTTCGTGGTCGAGCGAAATCATACCTGCCTGCCTAGCCAGTATACGGTGAACTCTGTGTTGCTGACTTTCTTGGTACTTCTTGTCACGCACGTGATTTAGACCTATTACTCCGTACCAGTAAACAAAACAGCAACAATATCAACCCATTATCAAATCAGTATGCCTACCTGTTGGAATTATAGAAAAGGGTATATATTGGGGGAATTGAACAGCTTACGCCTGCATTGTCAGCCCCATCGAACGCCGCCGTAAGCTGACGTCTCCATCATTACCTGCATATATATATATCCCCAAAAACACAAGAACAGGCAATATAAGGCGTGCGGAGTCAATCATATTAGCACCTAATCATCATTATTGTCCCTCCCTCCTGTTCCTTTTCTGTTATAGATTTGTCTTGAAGCCACCAAGGACAAAACATCAGCTAATGGTGAAAAGAATCGGATCGACTCCATCTTAACCTATTGTCGAGGATCTGAAGCATCTCTTTGAAAATGTGCTGCTCGATCTTACCAACCGAGTACCTAAAAATACTCCTGTCATCCAATACCATTCCCAACAATAGCCCAACCTGGTTTATCTGAAGGTGTTGATAGGGGTCATCCGCAAAGAATATTCTTCTTTTGGGCCATCTGTGGCAGCTGAACCTCTTCAGTCTTGTTCGATAAGCAATGAGCAGGGAGGCGATTTTCCTGCGGCATAGATAATTGGTCTCAAAGGACCGATCTGCACTATACCAACGACTTCAAGCCGTAGAAGGCACCTATTAAGAACAGTCATTCTATATAATATTGATTGTTCATCTTGAACGCGCCATTCATATCTGTGTATATGTACATGGAACGCTCACTGGTGGTGTGCTCCAACAGCTTCTTCATGCGCAAATATGAAGTGGAGTCTCTCCATATTTGTTCCGAGCACTGATATCGGCTCCCTTGTCCAGTAACAGCCTCGCAACATCGCATCTGTGATGACTTGCAGCAAGGTCGAGAGGTGTTTGTTGATCACTATCCTGAGCATTAAAGGCGGCTCCATTTTCCAGTAACAACTTGACAATAGCACCATGGCCTCTCATTGCAGCAAGATGGAGAGGTAGTCCTTGATGGCTATCAGTATTGACCATGGCTCGCCATTTCAGTAACAAAGTCACAATGGTACGAAAGCCTCCTTCTGCAGCAAGGTGCAGTGGGGTCCTTTGAGAAGAATCTCTGGCCTCAATATTGGCTCCATTTAGTATCAAGAAGTAAGAGACCTCATAATTGCCTCGGATAGCAGCCAGGTGCAGAGGGGTGCTGTGAGCTGAGAAATGTTCACCATCTGATCCAGGGACTGAGGATTGTGCGTCAATGTTAAGTCCAGAAGCCAGTATTGGCCTGATCATCGAATTGTAGCCTACAAGGGCTACTTCATGTAGAACTGTGAGGCCACGAGAGTTCTGATGTGTAACACATGCTCCCTGAGCCAGCAAGAAGCAAATTGAGGAGAGTCGACTACTTTTCAAAGCCGAAAACAAAGGGGTGCACCCTTGATTATCAGTACATTCCAAATCTGCTCCTTTATCAAGAAGAGATTTCATAATTTCAAGCTGTCCATTGGCGGCAGCTTGATGAAGTGCACTTTTGCCTGAGAAATCTTGCTCATCAATGGAAGCTCCACTGTGCGAAAGAAACTCGAGGAGCTTATCATAGCCCCAAAATGCAGCCCAGCTAAGAGCAGTTCGGCCACAGACATCTTTGGTTTTAATAGCAGTCCCATACTCCAGAAGTACAGATACTGCCTCTTCATGTCCATGATAAGCAGCACGGTGTAATGGAGTCTGATCATACATATCCCTATCTCCAGAATCCGCACCATGTTCGAGCAGCAGTCGAATAATCCGAGCATTTCCGTTGACTGCCGCCGCCTGCAGCGCTGTACCAAACTTTCCGTTTTGGCTTCTCCCCCTTGAATGCACTTTTGGCATGATAGATGAAAGAAAGTCGATTACTTCATCTTCGTCATCCTCGAACGCCTCAATGGAAATGTCCCACGTGCCCATTGCTTCCGGCTGGCCTCCTTGATCTCTCAGATTGGCTCCCGACTGGATAAGAAGCCGAACGACCTCTTCATGACCCAAAGATGCAGCAGCTTGGATCGCAGTGCCGTATATTCCGCCTTTGGCATTTACATCGGCCGAGTTTTTAAGCAAAAGCTCGACAATGTTTGCATGGCCGTTATGTGCAGCAGCCTGAAGGGCAGTTCCCATTTTGCTTCGATCTTTGGTCACAATGTTTAGATCAGCGCCATTTTCAACAAGGATTTCCACAATCCTCATGTGGCCCCGAGAAGACGCAGCTATCAGGGCTGTTTCATAGTCTCCCCCACGGTTGTTGACAGATGCACCTCGCGATATTAACATCTCAACTATATCCTCTTGTCCCTGGAACGCTGCAGCGTGTAAAGGATATGGCAAAGATTTAGGCTTGCAGTATCCTGAATCAATTGCAAGGGGTGGATTGTCATACATGTCAACTTCCACAGGAAGATTCACATCCACGTTATTTTCCAAGAGCAGCTTCACGATATCACCATGTCCTCGAAAACATGCCAGTAACAGTGCGTTGCATTGAACTTTGTTGACGCCTTCATCGTATATTCCACTTTCGAGGAATTTTCGTACAATGGGCAAATTGCCTTGGTAAGAGGCACTGTACAGGTGCGGCTCACCCAATTCAATTGCCTTGGCTCTGTCCAAGAGAAGTTCGACTATGCTCTCGTGGTTGCCTTCTATAGCTGCCAGCAACGATCCCTCCATTGGGTAGTCTGGCTGACCCGGCTGGTCCAGTAAAATGCGAACAATCCTCTCGTGGCCATTTTGGCAGGCACATTGCAAAGGACTAGCGTCATCCCCAGAGCTGGCAGGCACGCCATTTGCAAGGAGAAGCTGTACAATTTCTGTATTGCCGAGCTTCGATGCCTTCTCCAATGCAAGGAATGCTGAATATCTGTGACCCACTCGAAGATCATCAGCCCTACCGTTCATCGAATACCACTTCAGGATCGTTCGAACTATGCTCTCATGCCCTGATTCTGCGGCAGCTTCAAGCGCCGAGACTTCTTGAAATTCGTTGAAGGTATCATCCATGGCCTGGGAGAATACACGGGCGACCTTCATGCCAAAGCCGCATCCAGAGATTGTGGGATCGGCCCCTTTATCAAGGAGAAGGCGTACTAAGTTGTGGTTGCCTATTGCGGCAGCCACTTGAAGTGCAGTTCCGAACTGATAATAATTGTGATCAAGGCTGGCATGATGTTCAGTTAGAAGATGAACAACCTTTTCTCTCCCGGCTACTGCTGCCATTTGCAGTGCCGTGCCGAAAGCTCCCTCGTGGCTATTTGGATCGAGACCTTTCTCCATCAGAAAACAGACAATATCTTCATGGCCACCTAGAGAAGCAACCTGCAAGGCCCGTCCAAACTTTGCTCCTTTGCCCACAAGTAGCTGCACAACGTCGAGATGGCCATTTGCACAGGCAGATTGGAGAGCGGTGCCGAATTGTCCGCCCTCTATATCCAGATCTGCATTGTGCTCAAGCAAGACGTGTACAATTTCAAGTGACCCATTGCTACACGCTGCTTGGAGTGCAGAGCCATACTGCCCACCGCAAGCGTCCACATAGCCACCTTGACCTAATATTGTCTTGACGAAAGGCAGACTGCCTGCACGCACTGCAGCTTGCAAAGCAGTGCCATAAACCCCGCCTTGTGCATTGACATAAGCCCCATGCTCCAGAAGCTTGTTGAAACATTCCGGGTGGTTGTGGCGGCATGCCGCTTGGAGGGCCGTGTTGTAGATTCCTGTTTCAAAATTGACGTCGGCACCGTTATCCAGGAGTATAGTGATCACTTCAGGTTTTCCGGACACTGCGGCTGCCTGTATTGCAGTTCCGTAGACACCTCCCTCAACGTTGACATCGGCCCCTGCATCAAGGAGAATCTGGACAATATCTGCGTGGCCGCCACGGGATGCAGCCTGTAAAGCCGTGCCAAATCCTTCCTTTTCAATATTTATGTCAACATGTTGGTCCAGAAGAAGCTGTACAAATGTCTCAAATTTCAAATTGTCTGACACGTCGGGGAGTCTGTGTTTGCCTTGGTTGTTTGTTCTCTCAAGCAAGAACTTGAATGCTCGTGCCATGCCAGCAATATCCCTTGTATCTGTTGAGGCGAGCTGTGGTGTGATTTTGTATTGACCCCCAAGAGCGTTCACGTCAGCACCTTCGTCAAGGAGGATTCGAACAACTGCAGCATGGCCACGAAGCGATGCCGCTTGAAGAGCAGTTCCAAATTGGCCACCTTCAGAGTCAATATTCACTTTTTGGACAAGTGACCGAACAACACTCTCATGCCCATGAAGAGAGGCCGCTTGTAAGGCAGTGCCATACTCTGAATGCTCAATGGTAGGATCTGCCCCGTGTTCAAGGAGGATCGATACAATCTCGTCAAAGCCCTCGATGGATGCCAGGAATAAAGGCGATGCTCCACTTGTGTCCTTTCTGTTGATGCTGGATCCTCTTTCCAGCAACAGTTTAACAATTTCTGTGTAGCCAAATTGGCAGGCAATGTGTAAGCCCGTGGCTTTCCTTGCATTCTGACGACGAACATTCGTGCCACTTTGGGAAAGTACATCAACAGTATTCATGAGGCCAAAGGCACATGCCATGAAAAATGCTGTCACGGGTGCATCACACAATGCATTATCAACCTTCTTCTTCAGCGGATCATTCCATTCCAGCGCTATTGAGGCAGATTCGATCCGAAGAAGCCAGCTCACAAACCATTGCGGTGCTCTCCCCATCGCAGATAGTTGCGTCAAGATTAACCCGATGTTCCCGGATTGAATACGATCTCTGTCTGCGTTTTCGACATGAACTGCCCAAAAGAGAGTCACATACTGACACAAGCTTGCATTCTGCCAAACCTTTTCTGATGACAGCCACTCTCGGGCCAAGAGAGTGTTGATGCATATCTCAGCAGCTGTGACATGATTCAAAGTTGGCGCAAAATCAGGTATGGTCTGCAGAAACTCCCTCACAGATGAATGAAAGAACCGGAAGACATTTAGCTCTTTATCCACAATCAACATGTTTCCGCAAATATCCAAGAATGCCGAGATTGAGATAGGGCTTTCCGCTTTTCCTCCAGTGGCACTGAAGTAGACTGCAGTGATGAAGTCGTCTGTTGAAAGAGCCTTCTGGGCGCATAAAAGCCATCGTACCGCGGTCTCTGCAACTTTGCGAGCAACAGGCCCAGCGCGCTCGCCCATGACTTTGTTGCATATTTGCGCATATATGTCGCAAAGCTCTTGAGGCAGTCGTCCCAACTCCTCGAGGACATCCTCTTCCAGTTTGAACCTTTCCGGGTCGCACAGATTGTGTATCTGCAGGCTCACCCATAGGAACCTAAATCAAATTAGTTGTCCGACTCCTTAATCATCGTTTACCTGACTGTACTTACATCCCCTGTGCCCCATTCTTCAATGTCGAGATGATTTTTGCTTCGAGGTGGGTCGAGACATTACCCTCAAGGAGCCTCCCTTCCTGAATTGCTTTTCTCACTTCTAGATCAACAAAGCGATCCATGTCCTGGGTAGTCTGGCTTGCGTCGATGCTGAAAGTCGATGGCGTCTCTAGTCGAGTTGGAGGACGAGGATCACGGCTCGATATCAGTATTTTGACCAAACAGTTCTGCGCTTGTAGAAGCTGTGCGAACATGGATATCAGCTCAAATCTTCGTTTTGGATTGCACTCGTCAAGAGCATCAATGACAATCGTCGTCGGAGTATTGACTAGGAGCTCCAGAATTAAACCTTTCACTTCTTCCAGCGTGAGCTGTCTCAGATCAAAGCCATGCTCTTGTAGTTCTCGGTATTTCCTCAGTGTCGGTTCTCTGATTGGCACGTCCTTGCTTGGACTGGTGAGCTGTCGAACAATGCTCTGCAGGATGCTGTGCGGCTCCGCTCTTTGGGGCTCCGATGTGCTTTGCGTGCAGTAGACATAAGCGAGAGCCTCGGTCTGGGCGTTTAGTTGATTTTCTCTTAAGGTGTCGACAAGTAAAGAGCTGCGAAGAGTATCAGGTCAGCACCCAATAGGTAATGTCTTTTCTAGCAGGCGAGCCAACGAGGGAGTGGTGGGGATAATAGATATGTGTGGAGAAAGAGGTGAGGCAGGCACACTGGAGGGTAACTTGGCAGGGGATCAAGACCCTACGCGAAATAGAAAGTGGATGACTTACACTAGCTTGCTTTTCCCCGAGCCAGCTTCAAGGATGTCAGTATCTCAACAGTGAACAGACTGTAGTGTCTCGGAAAGGGGGAGAACTCACGCATGCCATGAAGCCAGAGCAGCGAGGAAGATTGGCTCTTTCGCCAGTCCATATACTCCGATTGGTTGAAAAGCCATAGCCCCGAATTTGCAAGACGACCGCTCCTGACCGTCTCATGGTGTTGGGTATACGGCATGTTTGAGATCCAGCCAAGGAGCTCGAATATCTGCATCCGCTCAAGACGATTGACAATCCCCTCCAATTGGTCATTGGCATTTTGCATAGGTGATTCAAGTCGGTCAAGAGCGTTTCGCATGTTCATGAACTCAGAAGGCACGGATTTGATGTCACCATTCAGGGTTCTCAGATTCTCTGCATCGATCAATCTCGCGATCTCAACGACGGCAACTTGTTCATCTTGAATCTCCTGTTTGAGCTTGGCCATTTTGGATAGCCCAATATGAAAAGTGCTCTTGACAACTCTGGTTCCTGTTCTCTCGGCGTAATAATACTTAGCTTCGGCCAGAAACGACAGTATAGACGCATAAAGCCTCACGAGGGCGGTCCGGAGTAGGTGCGTCGCCTGCATTTGATTCTGCAGGTAGAGTTGCTCGAAGATGGCATACTTGCTTATCATTCCGACGATTATCTCGATTCCATCGAAGACGATGCCTAGTTTCTCCGTATCAGCCACAGCGGCCTGGTTATTCCAGTTAGTATATCGTCTCCACGGATTTATAGATATCTCACCTGCAAGAAAAACTTGATCACTGCCCAAGGTACACCTGCATGTAGCGGATCAACCTGAGACAAAGTGTCCCCAATATCCTTCAGCTTATTCAAGCGCAAGACAATCTTGTCGAAGATGTCGCGGAACACAACGGTCGTTCCATTGCTCCTCGTGTGCTTCCATTGTTTGTCTCTCATCTGGTTTTTCTTTTCGTTTGCAGCAGCCAAAACCTCGGCCAGGATATGAATTTTGTCATCGTTCTTCAGTCGGATTTCCTCTGCAGCCTCAGGGCGGAGGAGCTGAATGGCTTCATCCCAGGGTGAGCCTTGCGCGGGGTTGGGGGTCAAAGCAGTGCTTGCAGGGGTCGCCATGGCATCGAACTCCCATGGCCGTTCAAAAGGTGTAGGCTATTCAAAATCCAGCACTCGATATGAGGCAAGGACAGAAGCTAAGCTGACATTTTGGAGCCGCGAGCACTCCGTCGGCGCAAACGTGATCTCTTCACCACATCGGTGTGATGATCTGCGGTGGTCGCGGCGCAGCGCTTACCCTGCATCATAATATCCACATGTTATCCAGGCTTCAGGCATTGCACATTGCACATTGCACTCATTTTGACTATCCATACTCGCAATATGCTATGATATCTTCGGGTTTATTTTACTGGCTACTCCTTTCACAGCGTTGTAACTGCGCAAAAATACATTAAGTGGCCTTTCCAACTGTGAGGTAGCAGACCATAAGACCATTATGTCTAGGGTCACATGATTTATAAGCCTAGTACACTGGCCGGCCTATATCAGCTGGAAGTCTAGGGAGTCGGACTCATGGAGAGCACAGGACGTTGACAGCGGTCCGGCTCGCGATCGTAGCGCCCAAATACGTAGATCATCTTTGGTGTCGGCGCTGGTCGTTGGCTAGGGCAGTATTTTTAGACTTAGATTTAAACTCTGTTTGCCGCTTCGCGAGTTCTTTTTTTTTTTTTCGCGCGGTCATATGCTTACTTAGAAAGCCAGGCAGGACCAGTTTCTGCTATTTCTGCTGGGGGTAGTCCTTAAGGGGTCCCCTATAAAATCTGTAGGACCCTTTGCCAGTATCCAGATATACTTAGCATATATCTGTGAGATATACCGAGTCAGCCTATATCTAACTTAGCATATAATAAGTTGTTTCTGCAAGCATTGGACAGCGTTCGCAATAAAGTGGTAGTGGGATAGCTCCACGCCCTTTAGTATTAGTTATCCTGAACTCAGGAGGCCTAACATCCTTGTTGCTTCAGATAAGATATACCTACTAGAGTAGTTGGATGATTGCCGCTGTTGCTTGGGCCTCTGTAATCGTCATGATGCTGTGCCACTGCCAGGCCCTAGCATCTATAGAATTCTGTCCATCACCGCAGTCTATTAGGAATGCTGGATATAAGCTTACCAGAGTTTATAAATAGCCAGACTGAGCTGGCAGGTAGCCCAGCTTTCATCACAGTCTCTAAACCAAGACCAACAGTGTCAGGGTGAACAATCATGATCTTTGATAGGGAATAAATATTTATATAAACAAAGATATATAATTATCCGAAAACCCTGATTCCACCAATACCGGTTATTATTTATAGCTGGCTTTTCCCTGGGCTAAGGTCTAGACCTTTCGTGTTATGGGCAAGCCCAAGACCTGACTGATTGATAGACTTCCTTTATACAAGGGAACTCTTAAGCATGTGAGTGGGGCTGAAATGAGGCCAACCCCTGAGTCTGGAGGTACTCAAGGATCCGGAGGACCCTGTAACATTTAAAAGGGACTATCAGCTTTAATCCTTTTCAGGGTGCTGTCAGTAACTAACCAGATAGTTACCAGTATTACATCAGAGGTTCAGAGATCAGGTTGTTCCAGTAGCCGTTGCTTACACAGGCCCGGGCCACTAAAAGTCAGTCCCAACATGCACCCCCCCGTCAACCATGACATTCGATCCCTGCACATAGCCACTCAGCGGACTAGCCAAGAAGACCGCAACATTAGCCACGTCCTGCGGCGTCCCAAATCTCTTCAGCGGCACTTTCAGCCGCTGCTCATCCACCCACTCCGGATTCACCCGGCTATAGGACTCCCACGCCCCGTCAACAGCCCAGATCGGGCCCGGCGAGATCGCATTCACACGGATACCTTGCGGGCCCAGGTGGTGCGAGAGCTCCTGGACGTACTGCAGTTGCGCAGCCTTGCACGCTCCATATGGTGCCGGCGGGCTGCGAAATACTTCACGCCCCATGAAGGACGATTGTACGAGGACGGACGGGTGCGGGGACTGGCTAAGCCAGGGGATGGAAGCGTCCACGAGGTTGACGAAGCCCATGATATCAAGGGAGAAGGAGGATTGCCAGGTCGAGGGGCTGGAGGTGAAATGCATGTTTGATGCTGTGTGTGTTACGCATATCCTTTGATATGGCAGGGGGCCGGGCATGACATACCATTTGCGATGACCACGTCGATGCCGCCTTCTCGGACTGCACAGGCTGACACCCAAGCCGTCAGCGCATCGCGGTCACTGACGTCGACGGAGGTGCCGTGGGCGCGGGGCGCAGTGGGCTCCAGGGAGCCATGGAGCTCCTTAAAGTCGTCGTCGTGCACTGTGCGGGCGCAGTAAGAGACGGAGCAGCCCTCGCGCACAAAGGCCTCGACCATTCCGCGGCCGAGACCTTTAGTGCCGCCGGTAATGAGGACGTGGCTGCCTGCCAGCTGGGTGTCAAGAACCATGGTTAGGATATCCTGATTTCAGGAATTGTAGGCGATAATCAATCGTTTATATGCTCTACCTATGGACTATGTTTGGAGCCTTCCGGAACTACTGGAGACAACCGCCATTGCCTAAATTGGAAATATCGGGACAGGTCCGATAACCTCCATTAGGCAGTCCTGACAACTTCCCGTGTCTCCAATTTTGCATTCTGCATTCTCCCTACCAGACATCTTCCTGCCACCTCCCTCGCTTTTTGATGGTGTTGATGAACTGCATGGACTTGGCACTGTCTCGGTCCATCTTTTCTCTCAAGCAATCGGTTGCAACAGTGAAGACCCCGCGCGCCATTGCCGTGGAGCCACATATGTAAAAAAAGGTGCCCTCTTCCAAAAGATGAGCAGCGAGCATCTCTGCATGCTCAGCCATCTCATCTTGGATATACCGCCGTGGCGGTTCACGTGAGAAGACCAGGTAGACCTGGAGTAGGGAGGATCCCAGCACATCCTGCGCCGCCTCCAAATCATCTCTGTAGAGGCAGTCATGGGCTGTCCGGCAGCCGAAGAAGAGGACCATTTGACCAACCACGCGTCCAACGGCGTGTAGTCTTGCCCGCTCTAGAATGAAGGCCCGGAAGGGGGCGATGCCCGTCCCGGCTGCAGCCATGATGATGCGGGAAGATGGGTTGGTGGGGAGTTTAAACTTCGAGCGGCGCAGCTGCCCGGCGATAGTCAATGGTGGTGATGCGCTATGGAGCTGATTTGTCGTTAGCCCGGATCGCCAACTTCGAGGGAGGTTTGCAGGTTCGTCGGGAAGGGCGACTGTAATGCTTAAATGCCGGGGATGAGTGACTGATGATGAAGAAATAGAATAGGCCCGCGGCTGCAGGGGTCGGATGTGCTCCAAGAGCCAGGATAGAGGCAGGGAGTGCCAGGCTGTTGTTTTCCCTGCCGCTGCGTCCTCCATTACGTCGCCCAGTATCCATCGTGACTCGTGAATCTTGGCCCACTGCTTCTCGGACATTCGATCGTGAATGACGGGGCTTTGGTCTGGGACAGCCGCGAGCAGAGATCGGAGCATCTGTCGGGACACTGGGCTAGTAATAGCTAGGTAGTTACGTAGAAGAGCCCCCAAAGAGACCGGGCTAGGCGGCAGCTGGCTTTTGTTATAGAATGACGAATTGGAGATGGGAGAAATTTCCCACAGCGTGTCCAGATCTCGACCCAGGAGGCGCTGGAGTCGCTGTACTTCTTCTTCTGGGTTGCAAGGCCAGAGGAGGATATGATCTCCGGTGGTATACTTTAAGTGAGGGTGCGATGAGATGTCAATCTCCAGATGCAGGCATGGCTTAGACGATAGTGGATTCAAGGTCCGTTGGTTGCCAACGCGCAGAGGGACACGGCCAAATCCTGGCTGCGCCTTTTCAGCGCTAGATAATGTTTGGACAAGCTTGACAGTCGGTATATATGCCGCCGCTGCCTTTTGCTGCTGACGCTCCGTGATATCGAGGTACTTTGCGATGGCGTCCACTGTCTCTTCCTGCCACATGAGAAACGCTTCTTCCGTGCCCTGATTAGCGTCGTCGCCGGTGCCAACCGGACCAATGCGGACCGCCTCGCGCGAATCAAGACGCTGCACAACGGAGTCCAATGCCCCGTTGAAGTGAAGGTAGGTGCTATTCCCAAGCCCAAAGGCTGCATAGCGAATGTTGGGCAGACGGGCGGTGGTCTGGGCGGATGTGATCCAGCGATGGAAGGCAATGGCATTGTCGCTCGGATCTCCCTCCCCATAGGTGGACAGCACGAAAATCAAGGGCGTTTCGGATGGCAGCGAGGTTATCGTGCTAGGTATGACTTCGTCCAGCCCGAGCACTCCCGTCTGCACGCCCAGACGCAATGTTAGGGCTCTTCCAAGTGTCTGGGCAAGCCCTTGGGCGGTGCCGGTCTGAGAGCCCCAGAGAACAATGACATCGAGGTTGTCGTGTTTTGCCCTTAGTCCGAGCTGTCGGCTTTTTTGTTTGGCTTTCCGTGTGCGTCCTAGGATAGTTTCCTGGCGACGCTGATACAGTTGTTGAGTGAGCGGGTCAGACTGCTTGAGACAAGCATGTCCCAGAGTGGCCGTCAATATAGCGGCCAGGACTAGGATGCTTTCCAGGTACATGATATGGACGGGTTGATGGATCATT